>JBBPBX010022323.1:31408-41528 GCA_038048925.1 Garcialebias charrua
ATGCGGCTGTAGCAAATCAGAGTGATGGGAGGGGGCGGAACTGTTCAGTGATTTGAAGACATACAAGAGTATTTTGAACTGGATTCAAAGGTGAACCAGTAGCCAGTGCAGGGAGGCCAAAACTGGTGTAATGTGCTCTCTTTTGCCTGTACAGGTTAAGGAGCACAGGTTAAGGAGTACAGGATGTTGAGCTAAAGTTTGGTGTAGCAGTTGTTGCGAGTCATCCTCCACACATACCCCTGTACTCTGAGCACACACATGAATCCAGATAAATGACAGTATTAATATCCATCACTGGGACAAACAGAAACAAATGGGACATCAAAAAAGGCGTTCAATACAGAAACAACTCCAGTTGTTTCTGTTTTGAACGCCTTTTTTGATTTATCATGTCCTGGACGACTGAGAATCTTCACCAGCATAAACAAATGAGACACATAACAACCCTCCCACTAATTCCCCTTAGATGTCATAGATATATTCTTATTATCAGTATACAAAAGATCCATCCATCCATTATATTTTACATGATTCTTCCTTTTCAGGTCATGTGGATCACTGGTGCCCAAATCCAGTTATCACTGTGTGAGAGGCAGGGTATACCCTGGACAGGTCACAAGTCCATCACAGGGCCACATAGAGACAAACGAGACAACCATCCATCCATTATCTTTACCCGCTTCTTCCATTTTTGGGTAACGGGGGTTGCCGGTGCCCATGTCCAGCAATCACAGTGTGAGGAGCAGGGTACACCCTGAAAGGGCCGCAAGTCCATCACAGGGCCACACAAGCCGCTTACGCATTGGCCGGCCCTCCCCGGCTCTCCCAGCTTCTAACCCGGGTTCGGCGTCTTCGCATTTACCTTTTCCGCCCGGGATCCACCCTTGTTCTGGAACCATCTTCACCGTGGTTCTTATCGGGCCGAGCCCGACAGGGCTAGTTTCAGCTCTCATTTGATTCGTTGTTTGCAGCAGGGGCGGGACTCATTCAAACAACCTCAGCGCGAGGGTTGAATTTCATTCAAATTTAACTACAGAAACGAGAAACCCCTAAAACAATTGTTAGCTGAATTAGTGTTTCTGAGTTAAATTTTTGTTAATAACTGATCACAAATCAGCTTATGTTACAACGTAAATAACACGAAGCGCACACCCATTTCCGCCTTTCAGCGCGACCTGAATGTCATTAAACAGCATTAAACAATAACTAATATTGTCTAACTGTTGCGCGCAGCCAGGGTTTTAAAATATAACGAATAATCTCTAACTTTTACGTGCAGCTAAAATGTCAGGAGGAGTGATTGCTATATGGGCAAGTTGGACACCTGAAAATTCAGTCTGTTCGGATAGCTCAACGAGTTAATGCGTTATCGTTTTGACCGGGAGAAGTGGGTTCGCTTCCAGCCTGGGACAAAGTTATTTTACTTTTTTTTTCTCTTTATTCACATTTTCTTTTAAATAAAAAGGAGTTTGCAAACAAACTCCTTTTTATTTAAACATTTACATTGAGGGCTGGCCAATGCGTAAACGGCTACAGAGACAAACAAGATGAACAACCATTCACTCTCTCACTCACACCTAGGGAAAATTTAGAGTTACCAGTCAGCCTAACATGCATGTTTTTGGTCTGTGGGAGGAATCTGGAGTACCCAGAGAAAACCCATGCGTGAATGGAGAGAACATGAAAACTCAATACAGAAAGGACCCGGGCTGGGATTTGAACCAACAACCTTGTTGCTGAGAAGTAACAGCTGTACCAACTGCTCCACCGGGCCGTATACAAAATATCTACATTTTACATAAATAAACTTTGAGATAAATCTTTACAGCTTAATCTTGAAATAACAAATGCATTCTGTCAGAACTCATATGTTCCACCTGGCTCCACCTGGGTGTATCCCAGGTGTGATGGGTCAAATGCAGAGTCAATTTCATCATTGCATGTCATCCCATACAATGATGAAAACATATAGCACTTGCTTACTTACTATGTAGTCCCCATGTGTATGTCAGTCACGGTGCATTTAAAACTACAAGGACACATCATTTTTCTGTTCCAGGTGTAACAGTCCCCTTCTGCCCAAGTTTCTTCTGAGTTTTAAGTTAGCAAATTGAGGTGACAGACATGAACAGTCTTTTCAACAGCTTGTTCTTGTAGGCAAACATTTCAGCACACAATAGAAAGGAAATGATGCAGATAGTGAAGAAATGCAATGAAGTAAGCATGGCAGCTGTTTATGTTGTGAAAAGTGATTTCACAGTTTTTAGAGTTTGTCATTGGCAGCAGCGTTGAGTGTTGCTCATAATAACACCCCTGGAGGCTTTGAATTAACAACTAAAGTTAGTTGCGTTAACTGCATGCTAATTTGGTCTACCAACAATACTCTGTTCAACTTACGAATGACTTGATGTAGACTAAAATGTGTATTTCACAGTTTGGTTTCATTTAAGGAGACTTGAGAAGTTTCTGTAATTACAGTATGTGCATGGGGTAGAAAGTATCCCATTAACTTTAAGCACAACATTACTTTACATGTTTCTATAACAACTAATACTAACCATAACTAGGTCAGTACTGTGCTGTCTAGGTGATGTCCTGATTCAACTGACAACAGTACACTAGTAAACACTGTCCCAAATTCTGTCAAACTAATCAGATAAGTGGAAAAGTACTTCTTTTTTTAAGGAGAACCCACGGAGAAGATGCATTATGGGCCCCTTTCCTACAACAGACAAGATCAACTTATATGTGCTGTGCTATATGTGCTGTGTGCAATGGACTACTTCACCAAATGTCTGGAAGCATATGCCATACTGTCAGACCAAGACACAGAGACAGTGGCAGATGCTGTACTGGAGGGCATGTTGTTTTGGGTCTGCAGATATCCTCCACAGTGACCAGGACAGGAACTTTGGTTCTCAAATTTTTGCTGCCTTGTGCAAATAGCTAGGCATGCAGAAGACAGGTACCACAGAATGTTGTAAGGGTGGAGCATTTTAACCACATTATATAAGCCGTGTTTCCATCAAGGTTTCTTGATGCGCATTTTGAAGTATCGCATCAGAAAAGGTGAATGGAAACGGCACGATTCAAATTAACTTCCTCTAATTCGCAAAAAAGTTGATACGCTCGCTTGAGGTGGTTTTTGGGTTTTTCGAAACAGAGCTGATGCGCAAAACGAGAGATGGAAACAGATTTGCCGACTCAGTTCTGACGTAGCGAACATTCACGTCATGTGACTGATCAGCTGTTTCCGCTGTAACATCGCTAAAACTAGTTGGCATGACAGAATAAATACAACTTGCCCGATAGCAACACATTCCTGAAATATTCTCTCCATTTTGCCGAGATGTGTGGTTCGGTTCCTGTTTTCAACCGCTACTTCCTTTTTACTGTAGACGTGCGTAACGCTTTAGTTTTAGCAGGTGGCTTTCGTAAATGAGCCCATGAGGTTCAAAAGATTTACCTGACTAAATAAAGGTTGAATGAATGAATGACGTAATGCCGCTTTGCGTGGCCTGGTGGATTCGCTTCAAGCCAGCTGATGGAAACACTTCTGATTCGCATTAATTTTGATTTACATTTTTGCAAACTTTCAAAAACTCGCTCAAAATTCGAATTGAAAATAGATGGAAACACGGTTATAGTAGCAACTTGCCATCCTCACCACCAGTCACCAGCGTCACTAGGACAGACAAATTCCTCTGGTTCTAATGGCTTATCAAGTGGACTTTATTTGTAACAGAATATGTTTTGCTTCTCATCCAAGGAGCTTTCTCAATTCAAAGAACAGAGAGTGTGGGGTTTGAGTTATGAAGCTGAGGTAAGATACATACATACATATGCAGATTGTCCTATTGCTCCTCACAATAGGGGTTTGTTCGGATCTTTGTTAGTTTGACTCAGGGGAGCCACTCTGGTCACATGGATGAAATTCCTGATAGGTGTGAAAATGACTAGGCATTGGACCTAAAGCTGCATTACAGTATAAGTTTTTGAAAGTTGAAATATGAGACCTCCTCCACTATTTAAAGATGGTTTCTCTAATTTTGCATATTACATGGCTTCCTTCACTCCCCTCTCAAACCATCTGTTTTTTCAGTCCAAAATGTGGATATTCCGGTGCTCAAATGAGTGTCCCTTATCCTTGCGGTGCAGGTGAACTGTTGAGTCTTGTCCTGAAGAGCTGGTTCTCCTGTGTTGAGCCATGCGTCTGTGAAGTAACTGGTTTCTCCAGTATAGAGATCTGGACATTCCTCACTGCACCTAACTGCATACACCCCACCATTCTGTTTGTGTAGGTGTGTTTTGTCCTTATGGTGTAGTCACACCAAGCAGCGTTTCGACCTCCAAAAAGCTCCTCACGCACGCAAGTGGACGCGCTACCCAGTGTTGTCCAAACTGTAGTGTTGCGGCGGCTTCGTGGCGGCGGGGTGTGGGAGGAGCTTACCGGTATACAGAGTCCTGCGCACAGAGTCACTGCACTCCGCCAGGCGAGGAGCCTTTTATTTCCGTCTCTGTCGAGCAGACTTGACTGGTCGTGAAGGAATTGTCGCGAACACACAGCTACAATGAGTTTCTCTTCCATAGTCCACGACCTCGCGGGTCTTTTCTTTTTTTTTTCGACAAACAATACGTCACATAGTGCGCGCGCACCCTCGTTTCCGCGTCACATAGGGACTCTCCCCCTGCCCCCTCTCTTCTTCCCCCGACTCTCCCTGATTGGTTGACACACCAACCAATCAGGTAGAGTTGAGCGGCGTTTGAAAGTTTGAACCGCGAAATCTTCAGCATGTTGAATGCGCGGATTGGAGGCTGAAGCCGGTTCACGTGCACGGAAAAACGCTTCCCAGCACGCTCAACACGCACGCGACCTGACGCCAGACGCCAAGAAGCTGCTGGAAGCGCGTCCACCATTGACTTTACATGTAAACTGGACGCTTTGGAGGTCAAAACGCTGCTTGGTGTGACTACCCCGGGTGGACCAGCCTCTGTCAGGAGAGTCCTGATGGGTTTGAAATGTACTGGGATGTTGTGTTTGGAGAAGCCCCTCTGATATTCCAGCTACATAAGAGATGACAATGTTTGTTTGTTTTTCCTGTATTTTGTTCTCCTTTTTCTGTTTAGAGGTGTTTTGTAGATTTCCTCATTGACTGACAAAATTCCAGTTAGGGTATATATTTATATATTTTTTAAATGAGTTTTTGTTCCCTTTCCTGCCCTTCTGTCTTTGTGGGGATGCGTTCAACCTCATGCGTTAGGTTTGATGACAGAGAGTTTGTGTTCCAGTGGATGGTGAGAGTAAAACAGAATGTATGATCTGTGCATTGGTTTCCTGTAGACTGTAATGTTGAGGCTCTCCTCTCTTTCTATGTGAACCAAACAGTCCAAAAAAGGTTGTTGTTGTTTTAATGCTTTAACAGATTAACCGAGTTATCGACAGATCGAGTGCTTTGACTTCTATCAAGGCTTTTTTGTCCACATTGGGTACCAGTAGTGACGTCATCACGTCGCAGTAACATCAGTACGTCACATCACGTGACGAGCGCGGTAGCTTTTTTCTTTTAGTAGACGCTTCAAAATGGATTCCTTTGTGCGCACGGATGTGTAGGGAGCTGGTCCAGTCTTGTCGAAAAGGTAAAAATGCGTTGTGTTTTATTATTATGAAACTTTGCTGCACATTGAATCAACTTCTGTCACCACCGTAGATTGTGACAGGAGGGGGCGGTGTTGGATTGCAGGTCACATACAACACGGCCGAAACGGCTTCCTCTCTCGTTTCACAAACAAAACGCAACAAATATTAATCTCTCTCTATTAAAAACCTATAAACACATTCATCTCTAAAAGTAAACCTAAATTGCACAGCACTGCAGGCTGTGCTGCCGTGTGGCCCCATTTGTTTTTTAAGTTTCGGTTTCAGCGCCGCACGGTACTTTCACTTTTAATATTAATAGTTAATAATTATAATTAAACTAATAGTTTTGTTTTTCCTGTGACTTATCTGCAGTATGATAAATGATAGGAGCATAATAAATGCTCCCAATGTTTTGTTGGTCTTTTTTTTTTTTGTGGTAAATAATGAAGTTTTTATGCATTTTTATATATTTATTTATTTTGCATCTATGACATCATTGACTAATCGAGCACTAATCGAGATTTTTTATGTTAATGTCGAGTTTAAAAATTATGTACAGTACTCGTTCAACCCCTAGTTTGCACCCTCTCTGGTGAAATTCATTTTGTCATCAACCAAGTTGCTGTGTCTGGTGAACACTTCTATTTCTGTAGCTTGGATAGATAAACCAGACACATCAACTCGGTTGATAACAACATCAAGTCCACCAGACAGTGTCAATTTGATTTGAAAAAGGTTAGAAGTTTAAAATTACAGTCCCAGAAAGGTTACACTTGTACTGCTATAACATGTGCACAACCCTCTATGTTGTTTTATGTAATTATTAAAAATAATGAATGAAATCAACTAATCCCAAATAGTAAAATTACGAAAGATAAACACTGAATGGCAAGCTTTGTTCTGGAGTGTGTTTTGTGCAGAAGAGACTACATTAACAGCAGCTCTTCAGCTTTACCATGCAAATGTGTTAATTTTTAAACAAATCATGAAATAGCTACTAGTCCAAATCTTAAACGTATGTCCTTATTACTAGAGGTTGTCAAGATTAGCCTTTGGTAAAATGAAAGTAAAAACACACACACACACACACACACATACATATATCTATATAAGGTGGGCTCCAGACCGCTGGGGAGCGCTAATGCGCTAATCCGCTTATAGCGTATGTAACGGAGTTAAAAATATACTCTAAGATAATCAGTTACTCCACTGTATTCATGTTTGTGAATTTTATTTTATTGAGGTCTTTTATTTTGAAATGTATCAAGGAGGAAATGATGTGTGCACTTGGCTCCTCCCGTGTTTCCTTTCCCTCACTTTGCTGGAGAAGCACTGTGAAGGTAAGAAGTGTGGAAGGCTCTCTGATGATATTTTATATGTTTCTTGAAATTTTTACTTTTAAAGTTGTACACTTTTAATCATATTGTTTGATATATCTTTTAAAACATTACAGTAACACTTATTTTCAAGTTTAACCAAGGTTGTAGGCATTTTATTTTCCCTCTCTTTTCTTTTTGGTGCCAAATTGTGTGATGTGCCCCCTGGTGGACAATGACTGTAATAGCAAGGGTGTTGTCACGTTTTTCATTTGGTAACATTTATTTTTGCACATGTAGGAGCCAGAAGTGCAGAAAACAGAAGACAAAGTGATGTGTTTATTTTATTGTCTTCTGCAGGTATGTGAAATTGTTGTTTTTGTTCATGTAATGACTAAATGTTGTCTTTTTGTTGTTCTAGACTGCCCAGTAGATGGCGCTGTTGTTCTTTTATTGCACTGTTTTTAATTATATATTTAGAAAATGTCATGTTTTGTTACTCTAAAAGAAAAATATTACTTTTCTGCTTTGTAAACCTCCTGAATGAAATATAACTGTTATATTGTGAGGCTGACTTTGCTGGAGAAGCACTGTGAAGGAGCCAGAAGTGCAGAAAACAGAAGACAAAGTGATGTGTTTATTTTATTGTCTTCTGCAGGAGAACCAATAAACATTGGAGAAACAGTATTTTGACGTGCTGTCGTGTGTCCAAAAACAAGCATCGTCACACTGGTGCCGTGACCTTCAGGATCTTCAGACCAGCTTGATGCAAGTCGCCGTGGATGCTGTGCTGTTCTCCTGTTCTGCGCTCCCAATTTTCCTGTGTGGTTGGTCATATAAAGGACAGAAAAATTGAAAACTTTACCTCTAGTTTTAATAGTAAACTGGTCATTTGAAGTTAAAACACAACGCAAGTACATTGATATTTTGAAAGTTTTTTTATGGATCCCTTTAATACACCTATGTTACCTAAGGGTAGGGGTGCCTGGCTTAGTTCTCTTGCCAGTAAAAGTAACATGGATCAAGCCACTGTAGGAGGAGGTTCTGTGAATCTAAGTCAGACCCCAGGTTCTACCGCTTTTGCTATGAATGGGAACGAGGGCCCCCGTGCTTCTACACCTAACGGTAACATTGATGTTAACAGTCTCACTGAAATTGTAGGGCAATTAGGAGCCCAGATTGGTGAATCTATTGTGACAAAACTGATGTCTACTGGTGTTGTAAATATGACTGGTTGTCATCAGACTGGTTCTACTGACCTGAGTGGTTCAAGTAGACATGACACTCCAAATGTAACTGTCCATATCAAACCAAATAAGGAACTTCCGTCTTACAGAGGTGATGGCACTGATACATGTTCAATTCAGGAGTGGATTGAAATGGTTAAAACTTACCTCAAAAAGCAGAACATCTCTGTACAAGAACAGGCTGATGAGATTGTAAGTCATCTTAGGGGTAAAGCCAGAGATGTTGTACGGATTTCTATGCGTAGTGATCCAGGCCTCGACGTAACAGAAAAGACTGAACTGATCTACAGTGTCCTCCTGCACTATTTTAGTGATGCTTCTTCATGTCTCCCTCTTGCTGATTTTTACGCAACACTTCCCAGATCAAGAGAAAACCCAGTGGATTACTGGATTAGGCTCAATAAAGCTGCTGAGCTGGCTCTCGAGGGCCTACAAAGACAAGGAAAGACAACAGAAACCCTATATGATGAAGTGGCTGTCATGTTTGTGAAATATTGCCCTGACCCTGAGTTATCCTACACTCTGAAGTGTAAGCCCATCCATGAGTGGACCACTCGTGAGGTTCAGCTGAGAATCGATGATTACCAGAGAGAGTTGAGGGCTAGCAACAGAGCTGTTAGCACTGCCCAATTGAAGAACCAGACTGCTGCCATACACTCTGAACAGTCCAGTATATCTTCAGCAGTCACTGTAACACCTGAGAAACACTTTGTCCAAAATGTTCCAAATGTCTCATCTCAAGGCCAGAATCCTGTGAGCAATCCCGCTTACCCAGTGTCACAAAACCTTCAGCAGTCGGAGAATAAGCTGCTCAGTCAGATGGTCGAAATGTTCCAAAACATGATGGAAAGAATGCAGCAGCATGATGTACAACCTGAGACAGGGAGAAGGTTTCAACAGTCAACACGTAGCAGGCGTCCCAAGGAGGCTGCATGTAGGGTCTGCAGTGATAAGAGTCACACCACCATGTCTCACTGCCTGTCTGAAAAACTTTGTTTTGCTTGTCTTGCTCCTGGTCATGTTAGAATGTCCTGTCCAGCTAATAACGCTTCCAACACCCAGTCACAGGGAAACTAGCGGACCTGTATTTGGAGGGGGGCAGTACGGGTCTCAGCTTAAACTCCCAAAATGTAGATGTTTCTGATGCAGAGTCTATTTATACAAATGTGAATGACAACTGTAAAGACTCTGAAGTTGTTTTTCAGAATATTCACAAAGTCAGTAGCAGTGAGAGTCTTTTCTACACCCCAGTTGTGGTTGGTGGGTTACTGAAGCTAGGTGGTATGTTGGACAGCGGATCTATGGCCTGCAGCATTAATGAAGCAGCCGAAGTAAAACTACAACGGGCAGGTCTGATAAACAAAGAAAGTCAAGCCAACACAAACGTGACCCTTGTGGGTTGTGGTGGTCTGCGTGTAAAGCCCAAATGTGTTGTTGATGTTGAGATGGAGGTGTATGGCTGCAAGATGATGGTTCCCACACTGGTTGTTCCAGGTCAACATGATGAATTAATACTGGGGTCAAATGTCATAAAACACATTTTGCATCAGTCCAAGTTATGTGAGCCATATTGGAAAACCATATCCAGTCCCTGTCCAGAGAAGGACCCTGAAACTGAAAGTTTTCTGTCTATGCTTTCTGGACTGAGCCCATGGAGAGGTACAGACGTTCCTGATAAAGTTGGCACTGTCAAATGTAATACAGCTGTGTGTCTTGAACCAGGTTGCGAGTACCTGATCTGGGGTAAACTGCCTAAAAATGTTGCTATTTCCACAGGCAGTACAGTGATGACAGAACCCACTACTTCTCGCTCAGCCCCCAGAGGTGTTTTAGTTGCAAAGATTATAACTCCTTTGTGGGGGGACAGGTGGGTTCCACTGAAACTGATTAATACTTCCGACAGGCCTGTGTTGTTGAGA
>JBBPBX010022324.1:28843-41527 GCA_038048925.1 Garcialebias charrua
ATTAAGAAACAGAAGAATCAGCATCAGATGCGTTCAAGGACCTGATGTAGCTCGACAGTTCAGCTCTGAGTCACATAACTCGAAGGTAAGACAAATATGTTGCAGTTTCAGTACATCAGGAATAAAAGCTAATATACAGCTGATTACACTACCCGTGTATTTTTTCTACAGGTGCCCAGGGCTCCCACATGGAAACCAGTACCAGAAGAGCAGCTTCCCCCAGTAAAATCCTCATAACTGTTTAGTCCATTTTTCAGGAGGCTTGTCCTGCATAGGTTCCAAACTTGAGTGGTCCAAAACCTAGACCTAAACAGTCCACACACTGAAGCATGCTACTTCTTTGCTTTTACCAAATTCAGCTTTTAATTGCAGCACTTTGCTGACAAAAACATTGAATAAATTTTAATAATATGTATACTTCACAGTGACTTAGAAATAAACAATATTGTTGTAATATTTGGAAAATGAGGAATGTGGTAAAGAGGTGAAAAAGAGAGTCCAGGCAGGATGGAGTGGATGGAGAAAAGTTTCAGAAGTGATTTGTGACAAAAGGGTTTCAGCAAACATTAAAGGAATTAATTTTTACAAGACAGTGGTGAGACCAGCTATGTTGTATGGTCTGGAGACAGTGGCATTGACAAAAAAGGACAAAGAACTGGAAGTAGCAGAAATGAAGATGCTGAGGTTCTCCTTAGGAGTGACAAGGATGGATAAGATCAGGAATGAGATAATCAGAGGTACAGCACATGTTGAACAACTGGGAGATAAAGTTAGGGAGGCCAGACTGAGATGGTTTGGACATTGGGTATATTGGTAGAAGGATGTTAGAAATGCAGCTGCCAGGAAAAAGACAAAGAGGAGATATACAGTATGGATGCAGTTAGAGGACAAGGAGGTGCTGTGGTGACCCCTGAAGAGGGAAAGCTAAAAAAAAGAAGAAGATTGTAATGTTTATTGGTTGGGTTGATGTTACTTTACTGGGGTGTGTCCTTAAGTTGTTGGTTTTGTCTCTGCATCACAGTGCCAATTTTATAAAATGAACATTGAAATAGCACAACAGCAGAGATCACAGAGCTTGACTAATAGAGTAATTATTTGTATTTCACTTATTGTGCATCTTGGATTACGTTTTCTCTGGCAACAAGCACATTTTACAAGTAACTTTTAGCAGTGATGGTTGAGAGAAGCTTTCACACACACAACTCTAATAAATGCAGTGTTGATTTCACAGCCTGCCGTAGTTCCTGCTGATCTGGTGGACAAGCTGGAGCGACTGGCTTTGGTTGATTTCCGCACCAAACAAGGCCTGGCCTGTTTGGAAAAGGCCATCCGGTTTGCGGATCAGCTTCTCGTGGTCGACACGTCAGGAGTTGAACCGATGGATTCAGTTCTGGAGGACAGGTAGTTCTGAGTAACGCTAGAAGTTAGCATTATAAATTAAAACGCCATATTTATATTTTCTTCTGATGTGATTGGGTTTTATCCACACAGAGCTTTATATCTGAGGGACGACACAGCGATGGAAGGCGACTGTGCTCAGGAGCTGCTTAAACTTGCCAAACACACAGTTGAAGAATATTTTGTTGCACCACCAGGTACAACAGAAACTTCAATACAGTACATTTATCTGTTCTGTTTTTAAAATGATCAGATAACTTGTTAACAAAACTTGGTGCACTTTTTTTCTTTTCTTACCGGTAGTTTGTTTGCAGCTACAGGATAATTACTAGCACTTTTTTTTCCTTCTAATTCTTGTGCACAGGAAATATTCCTCTACCCAAGAGGGAGGAGAGGACTGCCATGCTGAAACACTCCGAATTCTGGTGGGTTCATTCTGGTTAATATAATGATTCATTGCAAGTTTTTTTTGTGTTTAGTTTAGTTTTTAAATTAGGAGGCCATGAACTACAATACTGTATGTCAAATGTGCTGGCTGAGGTCATAATCAGTGTTGCCAGATCTCGCGATAGAAACAAGCGACCAGCTCCATGAAAACAAGCCCAACTGGCAACCCACCATATTGTGAAAACAGAGGCAGTTTGTCAACAGTATAAACATACATTTATTATGGCATTACATACAAACATCAAAATTATGCCGAACACTTTGAATAACATACTTTTACATTCTAAAAAAAAATAAAAATACATTTTCCATATGTAACATTAATTCAAATGTTATTTATACAAATTATAATAATAATAATAATGAATTCAATTTATAACGCACTTTTCATTACTGAAAATCTCAAAGTGCTACACAGGTCCCTCTTGTAAATGAGTCCCCGTGACTCAACGAGGCTAGCCTGTATAAATAAAGGTTGAATGAACATATATTGAATGCTACACACATTCATAAACCGGTGGCGGCAGACTACCATGCAAGGTGCTTTCCAGTCCTACCGGGAGCAACTCAGGGTTAAGTGTCTTGCCCAAGGACACAACGACACATGGTGCGGGTCCCGGGAGTCGAACCGCCAACTTTCCGATCGGGAGACGACTGCCCTTACCACTACGCCACGGCCGCCCATTACGCCTCTGGGGCTCATTTACCAGACAGACCTGAATTTTAAAACGAAGAGTGATGACAACAATGGACAACGACAATAACAGACAATCATAAAGGATGCGTACAATTATTATTTTTTTATTATGAATGAAAACGTCAAGACAGTCATATTTGTCCATAACTTTATTATTAGTAAATCTCAGAGTTGCCGAATCCAAGCAGTTTCTGGAAATCACCCTGACAAGAGTTCCCACATTTTGTTCCAGCGACAGCAGGAAACTGTCCTCCTGGCTAAAACTCCTCCTGCTGCTAAAACAGGATACAGTAATTTATGCCGACGCCCTCTGTTGTCTGACAATAGCCAATCAGTGATTCAGGGGAGCTTTGCTATGAGCCAGTAATGATGACTGATTGGTTGAAATGTGTTTTAATAGGTTAACAACAAAAAAACAACAATGCAGAAATGCCTCCAAATCCACCTAAATTATCCCCACCCACCCAAAGCAATTTTTACCCGCAAAAGTCAGAATGAAAACCGCCCAATCTGGCAACACTGAGCAGGTGACCGGGCAATGCGGGATCTAGCTTTTATATGATATCTGTGGCGCCAACTGCACCTGAACGTAACATCCGCCTGGACACAACATCCATGGAAGGGTAGCGTGAAGGGACAAACTACCTACCACTTGTATTTTGCTTTCACTCGGAAGGAAAAACAAGCCCAACAAAAGCGACTCACAGAATGTATAAGCGACTGTAGGAAATACAAGCCCACAGTCGTTTATAATAAGCGGACTTGGCAACTATTGTCATAATCCACATGCTCAGAAATCAAATAGGTAATTTCAGTGTTTCACAAAGACAATCTAAGAAACGTGTGTGTATCAGATTTTACACTCATCAGAAGCAAAACGTCTTCAAAAAAAGTTGTACAGGTTTCAGTTTCGATTGATGTAATGAAAAGTGAATTGGCTTTGGTCTGAATGCAGCTATGAGAATTCAGAGTACAGGTAGTCCCCGACTTACGAGCGAGTTCCGTTCCTCCGAGGCGCTCGTAAAGCGAAAATTCGTAACTTGGAACGGCCGCCACGTGTCTCGTAAGTCCGGAATTTTCGCTCGTAAGTTGGAACGGTTTCGCTAGCGCGACTACAAACACTCGTTTTTCATCGAAAAACTGCTTATGAGTGCATAAAAATGATCGGAAACGTGTGTCCACATGTTTAGCTAACGAACTGTGGTGAAAAAACACAGAAAAACTCAGTATTTTTTGCGTTTTTTCCCAAAATTGGCCAGCTCGTAAGTCCGGATCCTCGTAAGTTAGAGCGCTCGTAAGTCGGGGACTACCTGTAATGGTTTTACTGTACATCACAATACAAGTACCCACTTTATTTTACTTAACTACATTATTTCTATTCATTTTATTTTTTCAAGTAAAGATGTTTTCTTTTGCTGCTGCTGCTATGTTGTGATAAATGCATTACATGTATGTGGTTTAATATATTGTGGCCTTTGCTAAAAAGACATTAGCTATGTTTACATGCGCAAAATTATTTTGTCGGATTGAAATTTATTCGGATTGTGATCGGAGGTACCCATGATCGGATTATGCCCATGTAAATGGTACATTCGATTAAATATTCTTAAACCTGTATGTGTAAACTGCATGACGTAAGCACTAATGCACCCCAATACCATCAGAGAGGCAGGTTTTTGAACAGAGCATTTATAACAGGCTAGACGGTCCCTCGTGCACCCCCTTGCTTTACGACCTCTGACCTAAAGCCATCCGTCAGTAGTGTTCTCCTTGAAAGTCATCCTGCTCTGAGTGATTCCTGGTTGTTTTTCCTGGTTGTTTTTAGATGTGGCCATTCTAAGGTCACTCTGACGTCTGTTCAAGCACATTTACATTCTTCTAGTCTCGTGTAAAATCATGATTACTGAAAATAAAATGTGTTTATTTGGCTTTGTAACTTGTGAGATATGAATAACGGTTGATCAATAGTTCAATTATTAAATAATTGTGAAATTATTCAATGCAAATTGTTCTAACACAGGCTTTATTTTTGTCTTTACAGAAAACTCCTGCTGTGTAACAGAACTTTGATTAGAGTGAGTTGATCCCGTTCGTACAGACCCCAAGGTTACGCCGGCGTCAGCCATCTGGCTGTCCAGCTGTTAACAAACCTTTGTTGATAACAGACTGAAGAGGAAACCTTGGCGGGCCACATGCTGCTCAGTTCGTCTTGCTCCACCAGCTGGCACCTTGCTGACCTGTTTGAAGACATCACCTCCTCTCTCCTTAGATGAGCCGCAGACCGTTAACCCCTAAGAGGGCCCTGAGCCTTTATTAACCTGCCTCCTTGCCTAAGTGGAAGCGCCCTAAAAGACAAGCTGGTGTCATGCACAGCCTTTATCCAGAGAGGAACCATCAATCTGATGATAATGGGAGCAGTTTGGGTCTCGTTAATACATTTTAAACTGGTGCAGGTTTGATAACATCTATTTCCAATCTGATGTTATAAAACATCTGGCAGAATAATTAACATAGTTTTCATTCAAGTAAACAAAAATCAACTAGAACCTATCCAAACCTGTCTGCATTGTCTAAACTTTTGCAAGAGTAAATCCCAAAACAACCTCCTGTCCAGAGGATTCTTCTGGGTGAACAGAGACCGTTTTGTTTTAGCTCGTTCAAGGATTGTTACAATGTTTTATCTTGTTAAATCGTCTTTTCAACTTAATACAGAACAGTCGTTTCTCAGAACATCGTCTCCCACATTCTTGTTAGTTTAGTTTTGTGCTGTGATAGTTGTATTGTTCATTGTTGACTCTTGATTTAATTTACACTTGTAATAAAATCTTAAAAAGACCAGATTCAGACTACTGGTAAATATGTTTTAAAGATTTCCCTGTTATGTTGGATTCTCCATCAAGTGGAGTGATGGTAAATGGTAAATGGAGCTTATTTATATAGCGCCTTCCAGCCCCCTCTGAGGAGCCCCAAAGCGCTTTACAATACGAGCCATCTACCCATTCATACACACATTCATACACCGTTGGTGGTAGCCTGCCTTGTAGGGCGCTATCCAGACCTACCGGGAGCAACTCGGGGTTAAGTGTCTTGCCCAGGGACACAACGACACATGGTGGGCGGATGCGGGACTCGAACCTCCGACCTTCCGATTGGGGGTCGACTGCCATTACCACTGTGCCACGGCCGCCCCATCAGAGTGATCTGATAAGCTACTGAATAAGTTATATTTATGTACGTATACACTATACTGTATACTGTATATTATTAAACCAACATGGTGCATTGCTCTAACAAGAGCTTTAAAGTTTAGTAAAGATACATCACTCTCTCACCAGACCTGCTGCACCCATCTTGTTAGTATGGATAATATTGCTTTGTTTTTTCCTAAAAGAAAGTGCAACATTTGATACTTTTATGAATGAGATCTTGTATATATAGTATGTGCGTATAATTTTGAAGACACATTTGTTCATTTAAAAATATTAATAAAAATCAATTTTTCTAAAACTACTGTGGAATTTGTAGCTGTGTACAGTTGTCAGTTTCAGTTTTTATTTTTCTGCTGTGTGTGTGTAAGTTGTGGATGTCTGTTTCACTTTTTGTTCTGTTTCTGTGCAACATGCTCGCGTGCACAGCCTGATGAATCACCACCACCTGATTTGTTGCACCCTGACCTCCTCCTGTCAGTAAAATCAGCTGTTCCTCCAGCCTACCTGTGTTTACTAGGGGACTTGGTGGAAGCCAAACATCAGATTCATGTTGGGGGAATAGAAAGCGAAAGTTACTGACACTGAGCAGGAAAACGAATCCTAAGAGGAGGAGGAGCTGACTTCAGTCTACATAAACAGCTGAAACTTCCTCAGAGCATCTTTGCTCGACTTCCAGCTGTGCAGACCTGCAGATTAACCAGTCAGCATCAAGGTGGGGCTTGAGTAACAGGTTATTTAATCAAACTATTATTTCTGGTTTAAAACTTGGATCATTTCAGATTTAGATCATGGAGATCTTCATCACCATGTTGGACGGGACGTCCCACCCTGTGACTGTGAGCCCTCAGGACACCGTGGGTTCCCTGAAGACCCTCATCCAGGACCGGCTGGGGGAGCCTGCACACACCCAGAGGCTGGTCCATGAGAGGAGCCCTCTGGGGGACGACTCCAGGGCCCTGGGCTCCTACAACCTGAGCTCCGGGTCCAGGGTGTCCCTTCTGGTCACCAGGCCCTCCACCATGCAGGTGTTCCTCAGGAACGAGAAGGGCCAGACGAAGACCTTCCACGTCAGACCCGACGAGTCCGTGAAGGAGCTCCGGATGAGGGTGCAGGAGACCGAGGGGGTCCCCGAGAGCCAGCAGAGGCTGATCCACGAGGGAAGGGAGATGATGGACGGAAAACTGAAGGACTATGATGTGAAGGAGATGAGCACCATCTACCTGACCCTGCGCCTGAGAGGAGGCTGAGGACACTCTTTTTTATTTTAATATGAAAACTCTAACCATTCCATGTTTATAGATTTTATTTTTACACACGTTTTATTTGCACAATGTTCATAAAGTTATTGATGGAGATCAGGTGGGATGGAGCCCCACCTAAAAAGTTGTTCCTCCTAATAAATAATTTAAATGACTTACCGAGCTTGCTGTGTGTTATTTAGTGTATTTTTCAACTATTTTGACTATTTTTAAAGGAATTTGAAATTATTTTCAACAACTAATTTTCAGTTTATTGCTTATTGACTGTAGGGCGCTAATATGCAAGTTTAAGATGGTAGCGGAGAAAGTACTCAAAGTACAGTACTTAGTAAAAGTACAAATAAACAGACAAAAATGTACTCTAGTAAAAGTAGAAGTGCCATATTAATGTTTTTACTTTAGTAAAAGTAAATAAGTACTTGCTTTTAAAAATTCTTAAAGTAAAAGTACTTGCTGAATATTACCTAATGCAATGGTCTACATAAAATTTCATTAAGCGTGCATGCATGTATATTTTCTTTAATACACTGTAAAAAAAATCCGTAAAAAAAAACAGGTAAATGTACTGTGGAAGTGTGAAGGAATTTTGCGTTATCATTTTTTACAGGGTTTCTCCTTTTTTTTTTTTCGCGCAAAGCACCCTGGGAACAAGAACCTTTGAGAAGAAGCGCGAAAGAGGACTCCATTTACCTGGCACCCTAGATTAACAGAAATTTATGTAAATTATACATTAAAAAAAACTGTAAAATTACGGGAAAAGTCCGTTTTAGGGTTTACGGAAATATCTGTAAAAAAACTGAGAATGTACTGGCAGAAAATTACCAGGACATTTTCCGTTTTTTTACGGATTATTTTTTACTGTGTACATTAATAGTGTCGAGTCATTTTAATGAACAATGTTGCAATACATGTTTTTATTGTCTGTGACACAGTTCACACTTGGACTTGTGATTCTGTGCGTCAGAATTTCAGGGATGACATGCAGAGTTAAATGTCATTAAGCAAAATAAGAAAGAGGAATGATTATACTGTTGAAAGTTTTTATTTAACACAAAGCAAAACCAATGTGTCATTTTAACTGCAGTAAACAAATTGAAGTAAAAGTTGTCAGTCTGAAAAAAGGAGCATTAGACACAACTAACAAAGGAACAGGCTCTGATCATTTCAACTCCAGTTTGTCATCAACTCTAGTTAAAATACTGTCTAATCAACCTTGTTATGGGTCAATAATGAACAATATTTTAACCCCCTGACACCATTTTCAAAACTTGGACCCGCGTGTCGAGCCATTTGGAAACATCTCTCGTCTCTATCCATGAACTGACACATTTTAATATTGCAGCAAGAATTTCTTGTTCAAGTTCAGAAGAAGTTGGTTTTCAACGTTTTTTTGAGTCCAGTCTGACTCTTTTGTGGGAGAAAATCTGTCCTGCTGTACTGAACAATCTTTCAATAATATTTCAATAATCTTTCAATAAGGTCATGGGTGTTGTGTATCTTCTGGCTGACTCTCTGCAGTGGAATCCATTTTTGGGTGTGTTAGCAGGGATGTGGGTGCTCCCAGCTCAATGACGTTTATACTAGAATATACATCATTGGTCCAGCTCTTCTTGAAGGCAGGTCTAATGTTACATGCCCACTTTGCAGTGATTCAATGGACCAACTCCCCTCTCGACATTGGTTCTTTCAAACTAACGACAAATAAAAAACTGCAACGTGAATGTAACTTGTAACTCAACACATTATAGAAATGTAGTGTAGTAAAAAGTACAGATACTTCATGTAAAATGTAGTGGAGTAAAAGTACCCACATTTAATTCTACTTAAGTAAAGTATAGATACATGAAAAATGTACTTAAGTACAGTGTACTTAGTTACATCCCACCACTGGTAGTAGCTGAGAGTCATTCACAGTACGACTACAACTCCATCTCTCATAATAAGTTGATCTTAGTTGAAATTTGGTATAAAAAGTTGTAGCATTCCTTCAGGAATGGGTTTTTGTTTTCGTTTTATCCTGATGCATGCTCAATAATACAGGTAGAAAAATCTAAAAAAAAAAGTTAAGTCTGGTCCTCTGGACATTTCCACATTTTATTTTATTTTTTTGAATGTCCAGAGGACCAGACTTAACTTTTTTAGATACATGTATTTCTGTTCAAGCATCTGACAGTGCACTGTAAAAAATACTTTTGTTCTGTTCTCCTGACTTTATATAAAGGCTACAGTAACATATCCATAGTTTTAGAGCAGCATGTTAAAGTGGCTTAAACCTGATTTAAAATCTGAAAAGCAACAGTTGAGCACATTAGGAAGTTCAGTTTTCTCGGTCATAGCAATCGTTGAAGAAACTTTAAGAGGCATCATTTCCTCACAGATGCGAGGTAGGCGTACCAAAACAGGGCGATCACGTTGGCAAACAGCACTCGAAACTGAAACACACAGAGAGGAGAATAAACAGCAGAAGTGAGTGAAGTTTTAGACTCATTCTTTGTTAGACAGAGAGAGAAAAACATACCTGAACGGGCACAAAGTTGATGTTAATAAACTGGAAGGGGGTCCAGACCTTCCAGTTCATCTTCAGAGCTGTCCAGTAACTTTTTCTTAACTTGTTTTCAAAGTCTTCCCAACCTTTAGCCTGAAAAACAAATGTTCTGACTAATTACACTGCATTTATTCTTATGTGTAAAAATACAACAATGGAGATGCACAGGTACATATTTAGTCAGATTTGTTGAGTAAGTATTCAGATAAAAATACTGTATATATGTAACGGGTATAAACACTTTTGATTATTTTGTAGAGAAATTCTTGCTAAAATATGTACAGTAATAATAATAATAATAATTAATAATAATAATAATTAATTCAATTTATAACGCACTTTTCATTACTGAAAATCTCAAAGTGCTACACATATATTGAATGCTACACACATTCATAAACCGGTGGCGGCAGACTACCATGCAAGGTGCTTTCCAGTCCTACCGGGAGCAACTCAGGGTTAAGTGTCTTGCCCAAGGACACAACGACACATGGTGCGGGTCCCGGGAGTCGAACCGCCAACTTTCCGATCGGGAGACGACTGCCATTACCACTACACCACGGCCGCCCATAGGGGCGGCCGTGGTGTAGTGGTAATGGCAGTCGACCCCTGATCGGAAGGTTGGAGGTTCGAATCCCGCATCCGCCCACCATGTGTCGTTGTGTCCCTGGGCAAGACACTTAACCCCGAGTTGCTCCCGGTAGGTCTGGATGGCGCCTTGCAAGGCAGGCTACCACTACCGGTGTATGAATGTCTGAATGAATGGGTGGATGGTTGGTATTGTAAAGCGCTTTGGGGCTCCTCACAGGGGGCTGGAAAGCGCTATATAAATAAGCTCCATTTACCATTTACCATAGTTGTCCTGCAGTGTGTGGTCTATAGCACCCTCTACTGGTTGGCTATAAATTTGGCGGGAAACCGGAAGTTCCCCCCAGTTTGTCTAGCTCTCTGCTGTGGTAAGTCATACAGACAGTCCGGTTATCTTACAAAAGTATCATAAATGCTACAAAGCTAGTGTGAAATTTATTGTAATATACACAGTTATGTATCAACATTGTGTTGATACATAACCGTTGATGCATGTTTGGTTTTATAAGAGTTGCTCATAAGATAATAAATTCATAAATGCTACTTTCTCTAGATGGCTATACCAGTGGAGGAGCTAACTACATTTTGTTTGTGCTGTGAACCACTCATTTTGCAGGTAATTAATTGTGTTATATAAAATGTTCAGAGTTAAGTCTGTTACGTTAAAGCTGTACTATGTAACTTTGTAATGTAGTCTGTAACTTTTCTAACAATATATTTTTAACATATTTCTTCACTCTGTCACTATCTACTGACAAACTGATGTTAGACAAAGTAATCTCTGAAAAAAACTATAGTCCCCTTGCTTCTCTATCAGCATTTATAAAAACACTAAAAACACAGAGTGACCCGGACAATGACCAGCCAATAAAAACAGAGTTGTTTGTCACGCCCCAACCCACGCCCCCGCCTGTCCCAGCCTCAGCGCCGCGGCTCGTTCTCATTCAAAGGATTGCAAAGCGATGCAGGACTGTTTTGTATGTGACACAAATGTATTAAATATCCCTTCTTCATCCCAGAGCTGGACTTTTATTTTGTTTTTTTGCCAAAAGTCAAGTGATCGCTTCATCCTCCACTCACAGGAATGAGGAAATTGATTTGTCACGACTCACGAGCGAAATAAATCATGTCCAAAGTGGCTGGTGAAGCTCTGCTGATTGCAGGGTCTTTTTGTGTTGTTGGACGAGTGATTCATGGTTTTATTATATTTTTTAGGACATTATATTATCATATAATCACATAACTTCGGAGCGCAGAGACAGGACATGTAGTGGGGGCGGAGCATTCCAGAGATACCAGACATCGACTGACAGACATGAGGAAGTCACGAGCGAATTAAATCATGTCCAACGTTGCTTCGTGAAGCTCTGCTGATTTCTGCTGGTTTTTGTGTTGTTGGATAAGTGCTCCATGGTTTTATAATATTTTTTAAAATGTTTTATTAACATATAATTCACAGAACTTCGCAGCGCAGACAGGACATGTAGTGGGGGGCGGAGCATTCCATTCCTGCACTGACAGAAAGAGGAAGTCACGAGCGAATTAAATCATATCCAACGTGGCTTCGTGAAGCTCTGATGATTTCTGCTTGTTTTTGTGTTGTTGGACAAGTGCTCTATGGTTTTATTATATTTTTAAAACGTTTTATTAACATATAATCACAGAATATTGAAGCGCTCTGAGCGGACACACAGCAGGGGGCGGAGCTACAGAACTCAAGTTCAACAGAGAACGGACTGTGGCTCCTCCTCAGAGTCATATATGGCTCTGAGGGGGAGGGAGCAGAATGCTTTTACATGCTGGAAATTTTTCTAAGTCCCAGCGGCCTGCAGAAACTACATAGTTCACCTTTAACGGTCATATATTGTACTGCAACGGTTGTCCGTTGCCATGACACGTTAACTGCTATTTTTTGTGAACCACCAGAGGGTGCTGTAAGACAATTTAATATTTCATTTTGACTGCTGTCTATATTTATTTTTCTAATTTCTTATTTCATTCATAAAAACTAATAAAAAGAAAAAAAAAGATGTTAAGCTAAAATAGGGTTAAAACCAGATTGCATTAAATCCATGTTAATGTTAAAACCACTATACAAATCACATGTTAAAAAGAGTATTGTCTGAAATTGTTTTAAGAAAAGTTTCACACAGTCTGTCTAGCCCTTTGCTGTGATGGCTATACCAGTGGAGGAGCCAACTACATGTTGTTTGTGCTGTGAACCACTCATTTTGCAGTAAAGTTCCACTTCATCCAATCCACTGGCCTCTGAGAGTGTGATTATGACAGGACAGGTCCACAACTGTTACATATATATATTTAGAAATTTACAGGCACAAACTCTTTCAAACTGCGCCATCTGATGTGGTTCAAGATAAACTTTGATGTTTCGTTTCATAGTTTGCGATAAGTATGGTACCTTTAATTTTGCGTGTTGTTTTTATTTTAGGGTTTGCAGCATCGATCTACAGCATGCAAATGTGCAAATAAACAAATATAAACAGCCGTGTCCAAACTTTTGATTTGTTATGGTTGAGCTAA
>JBBPBX010022325.1:0-11475 GCA_038048925.1 Garcialebias charrua
CTAGCTGTTTGTGCTGGGTACTTGGACAAATCCTTAGAAAACCCAGCTGTTTCAAGCCAAATTAACGCGGCCGGAGGATTCTATTTTGTGTTCTGTGTACACCACGCGACGGTGAGTCGTTATTGTCATGTATTTTAATTACTTTTCATTAAATCTGTTGAGTACCTATAGACGCTAACTGTGTCTGCCGGTTGGTTGTGGGTTACTAATGGAAATCCTTAGAAAACCCAGCTGTTTCAAGCCAAATTAACGTGGCCGGAGGATTTTATTGTGCGTTTTGTGTCGACCATTCGACGGCGAGTCGTTAGTTTTATGTATTTGGGTTACTTTCATGTATAAATGCCGTGGCGACACACCCGTGTATTTGAGATTTAAACGTGGTTTTAGGGATTAAAAGATCATTCTATTTTTTGTTAATTTCGTGGCCGAATAGAATATATGTACGTAAAGTATTAAATAAATCCTTTGATTTTTGTAATTTCATCCTTTTAGGATCATTTTTGTTACATTTGGCAGTGTAGTGCAAATATTGATAACGCTGCCGGCTATATATAAATATATATATATATATATAATATAGAAAATATATAAATAGCGGATTGGATTAGCTTCCCCTAATTTTCATAAGACATTTGTGCTTTTGAAATTGTGGACCTAAAAAAATTAATAAGCGTTTTAGAAATTGTGGAACTAATTTTTTAATTAGCGGTGCCCAGCTGTGGGTAGTAATTTAGATTGTGATATATTTTGGAAAGAGAACGTGCAGCAAAGTGTGCTTTTAATCAACTGTAATGCTATTTTTAAATAGTATTTTGTTATTAAAACTGACAACACAGTGTGTGCACATTTTATTTTTGTTTCTGGTACTAATACACTGATATTGATATTACACGTGCACACTGTGTAACAATAGACATGCCACTTGGAACCCATGAAGAAATGTTTCAAAACTAGATAATTATTCAAAATTATTCTTATCAAACATTGTGTAAATAATCTTATGAGATGGGAACAAAAAAAAGAGCTCTTGATTGGAAAACGGCATATTCAAGATACAAGTCTATTTAAGATGGATCATTTCCACTTTAACCATATCAGTGTGACCCTCACGCACTGTTGGAGGTTTTTTTTGAAGGTGCCAGTGATTTGACATTAATCCACATTTATGTTTTGTCAAACATTTTACGTTTTGATGCCCCACAGCTTTAAAATGGAAACAAAATGACTGTGGGGCTCCTCCGTATGCTGAACAGACATCACAGCAGAAACATTATTCAAAGATTTCATGGTGATAGAAAGTTAAACTTTATGTGACTGAACAGACTTTTAAAGATCTGTAAGTGTTTACACCAGTGGTCCCCAAACTTTTTCCTGTGAGGGCCACATAACTTTTCCCTTCTCTGGTGGGGGGCCGGAGTCAGTTTTTAACAGGAAAAAGTGTGACGATTGCAGGAGTGCCTAAATCAGGGGTGCCCAACCTTTTTTGAACCAAGAGTTACTTTTGAAGTCGGCAGTTTGCCGAGAGCTACTCGTCCAGTCTCAGTATCAAAAAACAAAATTTTTCATCTCCCTACTCCTCACTTCTTTAAAGTAAATAAAACAGAACGTAATGTGTTGCTAGTTTTATTTAATTAAAGTATTTTATCAAAGTAAAAGGACGCAATATTTGAAAAGCACACCATATTTTTTAAAGAAACGAATAAACAATGAACTGAACAATATAAAACTCCCTCATTTACACTAACTATTTACAAAAAGTGACTTACAAAGGTGCAGATTTACAAATCTCCAACAACTATTTCAAACCTCAATAAAACCTAAATATCAAAACTAGGCAGCTGCTCTGTGCAGCAGGATGGTGTCATCTGGTGCAAGCTGTATAAAATAAATGTGTCTCTACCTTAGTGGCACTTCTGACACTGAGAGGAGGAGGCGCGGGGCAGTATGAGGTGGTTGGGAGGCGCAGGCAGGTCTCCAGATGATCATCAGTCATTGTGGATCTGTTTTTGGACTTGATGATTTTCATGTGTGAAAAAGCAGACTCACACAGGTAGGTAGATCCAAAAAGTGCTGTTAAGTTCAAAGCACATCTTCGGATGTAAGGATACTTTTCTTCTGAGAGCAGACTCCAGAACTCTCCATCCACGCCAGGTGATGCTCGAATTACAGATGAGGCAAATAGACTTTGAATTAGAATAAACAAAAAAATACTCCTCCTCCCACTCTGTGTGAAAATAATACGTTTTTGTTTGCTTGTTTGCTAGTTTTCCATCCATGTTTACTGTGCACCGACAGCTCCACTGCTGTCCTAAAGTCTCGTGAGAGCGCTGTGTCACCGCACCCAAAACTCGCAAGACTATGTCTGTGAGAATACAAGATGAGGAGGGCTGAGGAAAGCGTTGCTGCGCATTGGAATATCGTCACTCCTCCCACCCTAGCTAGCTCCCTTTATGTGAAAGGGAGACAATTCAACTTACTCCTTCATCTTTAAAAACTGTGTTAGGATAGGCTAAGTACTTGGTGACCGTACAGTACTGTACATGTATTCATTTGTAAAAAAATATATATATATATTATTATTTTTTTTTACTATTGTTCTGGGGGCCGGACCAAATGTGGGGGCGGGCCGGATGCGGCCCGCGGGCCGTAGTTTGGGGAACACTGGTTTACACAATCACACTTTACATTTTATTGTTTTTGTGGACTCAACCACAGAAAGTTGAGCTTAGAGTGCACGTGTCAAATTTTTTTTTTACAAACTCTTCACTGCCACAACTCATTTTGATACTTGTAGAAAATATTCAGAACAAAGTTTTTCATAAAAATGGGACTGAAGTAACTTTTATATTTAACATATCTCCTACATTAAACACACGTGAAGCCGAAATAATAATAATTATTATTTTTTTTTTTAATATCTTATTTATAGTTTTCACATAAGGACTGTTTGTTTGAGGCTTACTTTTTGGTCTGCTTCAGTCTGCCTCTTAGTCAGGGAGTGATGTGTGCGTGGGGTTACCATGGTGACCATAAAGATTTCCTTAACATTATTTTTTATCTTATTTTAAACACTTCTTATACAGTTCAATACATTAAAAATGCAGCATTTCTTTACTTAGCTTATTCCAAGTTTTGCTTGATACTCAATTGATACTCATCGATATTTCTGATTACAATGTAAAAATATTCCAATTTTAAACATTTGTACAAATAAATCTCACACTTCTCTGAGCTGAATATCTGGAGCTGTCTGGATATTGGGCTGTTTTCACAGTGCTGAGACGTCGCTCTCATGCTTTATAGCTTTGTTTTAAGGAGACCGTTTTCTTCCTCCTTCACGTTTTATATTTTCTCTATATTTAGTGTTTGCAGCAGCAGCAGAGTTGGTTTTTTGAAGACCATCTGGGCAAGGCCAGAGGAGGTTATTGCTTTCTCAAACCTGTGATGTTACTTCAGTCATTTGGTGGCCTGTGTGGGTGGGTGAGTGTGTGTGTGTGTGTGTGTGTGTGTGGGGGGGTTCACAAGAGCTATTAGACAGGCAGTCCACCCATGTCTGGACTGAAAATCCACTCAAATGGCTGTCTGAGGCTAAAAGCTATGGCGCGGGATGAGGGCCAAAATTAAGACTACGCGCCATAAAAAGCTGCGTATGTTGATGCACTCTCCTTACAGTTCCTCAGCTGAGGTGAGTTGACACCGTCAGTAGAAGTGGTTACAGGGGGAGCAGTAGCTGCCACTCCACAGAAAACTTCAACTATAGATAAAAAGTAAAAAAAAAAATTGTCTGTATTTTGTACACTATTTACTCGGTGTGGGCTTCAGTACAGCAGCAGATCTAGCAGCAATTTCATCATGTTGACATTTTATTGCTGTGAAAATGACTATTAGTGTGTGTGCAGGCTTGTACGAACCATGGGAGTGCTTTGTATTACCACCACTCCAACTGCTGTTTCATTCTATTACACCCCTCCAAATATTAATTTTCAGCTCGGTGAACATCAACACCGAAACATCCAATTCATTCTTCAAACTAAGGCCACAACGTTCCCAGTTGGTTTCCACAAACACACAAATGGTTTCTTCTGCTCTTCCTCTGTCTGAGCTGCTGCTAAAATGATCAACGTTTCAGACCCATTTTGTTTTGTGAGACAAAAATATAATGGGATGAAAACAGCAGTTGAACATTTGGTCACCATGAAATGGACCACGTGTGAGCTCACAGAATGGGAGAGAAGCAAGTAGGGACAGACAGGCTAATAGGTTATGGCAATAAAATAAGTCATATAAAAGTCTGGGTAAAATATTCAAAGCAGACTTCCATGAATTAGTTCTTTTTGCCATCCATCCATTATCGTTTACCCGCTTCTTCCATTTTGGGTTGCGGGGCTCATTGGTGCCCATGTCCAGCTGTCACTGTGCGAGAGGTGGGGGTCACCCTGGACAGGTCTCCAGTCCATCACAGGGACACATAGAGACAAACAACCAGTAACGCTCTCACTCACAACTGGGGACAAATTAAAGTTACCTATCAGCCTAACATACATGTTTTTGTTCTGTGGGAGGAAACTGGAGTAATCGGAGAAAACCCACGCATGCACGGAGAGAACATGCAAACTCCACCCAGAAAGGCCCCCGGACACGTTATCAAGTAAGATGTAATGAACAAACAAAAAATAATAATACATTTGGATCATGTGAATTAATTTAAGAAGTTTTAAGTGATGAACTATAAATATTGATTATATTAAGTTACCGGTAATCTGTTTGAACTGGTTCTTGTTAAAAGTGAGCTGGTATTGTGCTGCCTGCAAGGATTAAAACACAGAGCATGTTTCACTTTATTCAAATATTCATGTACATTAACTCTAACCCAAACATAGATTTTAACTTCTGACTCCCACAAAACAGCAGGCGTGCCATGGAAAGTGTGTTGCTGGGAGTGAAGTGGAAAAGTGAGACGACTGTTAAATAACTTGTGTGTCATGAATCTTAAACTAGATATATTTGGGAAGTCTGTAGACAAATGCCTCCTTCTGTCCCTCCATTTTTCATTAAAAACATTTTTTATTACTAATTAACAAGTGATTTATTTACTAGATAGTGACATCACAAAGATTAGTTCTTGTCTTCCAGGTAAAGAGGTATATTTATTGTAAGATCATTTAAAGGGAAGCCAAGTCTCGGTTAGTAATAAAGTAGTTTATTTCAACTACTGCCACCTTAATGTTTCAACTGAACCAAAGAATTGGATATTTGAAAGAAATATCAAGGCAATGGAAGGAGGGAAATGAAGAAATTATTCCCAAAGGCCATGTTTAAACTGAGTCTCCACAGCCCCCATATCCCCGTCCATCTTATGAACACAATAAACACTCAAGTACAGAGTTTAGCAGTCTGAGGTGTTTCAGCAACACCGGGGGCTCCAAAAGAGCAACAATGTTTGATGAGCTGGAAATAAGAACTGGGTGTTTTTGTACATGAGGTTTATGTTAACACCTGCTCACACAAACCACATTTTTTTTGTGCACTGTATAGATAATTTAAAGATGAAGCCTATGGACCAAAACTAACAAATAATGAAATTATTGCTGGATTGTACAGGAAAGCTCTTTGTTGACGTGAAACTGGTTTTCTAAATTATTTCAAGCACCTCACATATGCCTAAAGGCAGAGAATAGAAGTAGGACAAATATATGACTAACAACAAGAATGAATGAAAACTCATCAGTAGCTCACAGAACTGTAAACCCAGTATAGTAAATATTGGTTTATTGGTTTAAATAGTATTGGTTTCAATATAGAGTATAAAATAAATATAAATTCAGGTATGATGCAAATTAGCAACATTAAGCATATTTGGGAATAGTAGTAATTAAACAGGTGTTCCAGACACAGGAATACAGTTTTAATAATTGAACTTCAACAAACATATCTGTACATTTAGAGTTATTACATTATGACAGCATTTATACTGTTATATATATGCCTAATAATGGAAAATCCCTTTGCTACATGATCTCAAGAGCTGACTTCTAGATGCTGATAAAATGTCTCCAATATAGTTCTTGTATGTGTATAACTTGCATCAGACTTTAGTGTCCACCTTTGACCAGAGGTGGGTTGAGGTAAATTTGCAACAATAATCTACAAAGTATGAGGGGATAACTGGGTCACACCATAGAACCATATTAAAACATGAAACAACTGCGTCCAACCATAAACCAAACACACTGAACCTTAGAAGAACCACGTTACACCATAAAACAGCAAAGTTAAACCCAACTATGAAGGAAAAGGACTCTGAACATGTGATGGAATCCAAATAAAATATTCATGTTTAGCTTGTGCCAACAGTAACACAAACTATAGTCCGTGAGGACATTTGGATTAATGAATGGCTACCATCAACCATCGGTACAGAACGTAATGATGGATCGGCTCTTTAATGCAAGTGTTCGCTGTGATGATATTATCAGAGGTGACAGTTGCTTCTGCTTGTGGGTGGGGTGAGTGTAACACTCTGGCAAAAGCAAGACACCTTGTCAAATCTATGAATCTCCTTCTCTCTCTGTGCAGTCATGAAATTAAGGTCAAGCTGTGCTAAAAGTGACTGTCAAAACACGATCTGCGTATGTACGGGCTGCCATATCGCACATTATTCCTACAGACAGCCCTGAACAGCTGAGAGACCTATTCTTGGCTGAGGCCATCTTGAAGAAATCAGTTCACCTTTCACCTCATGAACACAGACGCTCACACACAGACAATGGCGGTCAAACAGGCTCGTATGTGCAAACACAAAAAGGAACAGCGTTACATCTGGTGCATTGGTGGGGGCACTTTTGTGAAGAGTTGGAGTGGCATCAATTGCACTCAGATAAAAATGGATTTGGCCCCGGTTGTTGGCTCAGTAATACATTCTGATGCAGCAGCAGAGAGGAAGATTTATCAGGAGTCAAATCAGATGCCTCACTTTCACACCCAAACACATCATGCATGCTGTGAGGCAGCAAGCAGAACTCATGCATAGTATTACACCATGCACACTTCTGTGTCTGTTTCATTTGGCTCCCTTCAAAGTACCTCATTACTTCTGGAAGATTTCAGGGGATTAGGAAATAAAGGTGAGTTTGTCTTGTTTAGTTGAGTGGATAATGTTTGGAACATCCTTATTTGGCTCCAAATTCAAAGTCATTGTGTTTCTGCAGCACTGCTTCTTCAGAGCAACATAGTCAAACCCTAGAACAATCAGATCAAACCACAGAAGAACCATGATATTACAGTTCAACCAGATTTAATACATTCTGATGTCAAACACTATTCATTCATTCATTCATTCAGTCAACCTTTATTTATACAGGCTAGCCTCGTTGAGCCACGGGGACTCATTTACAAGAGGGACCTGTCTCACTCACACCCAGGGTCAATTTAGAGTCACCAATCAGCCTAACATGCATGTTTTTGGACTGTGGGAGGAAACTATCATGTAACTTAACATCAAATGTTAGGGCTTACTGTTGGAATCGTTTTTATTGTTACCTCCAAAACTTGCCCAATATTGTCCAAATACTCTACTTCCTAAGAAGACTAAAGATGCCTGGTACAAACACCAGCATCCTCACTAACTTTTATTGGTGCACCATTGAGAGCCTGCTGACAGGCTGCATCACACACAGTGTGGTATGGGAACTGCACCAGTCAGAGCCAGAAAGCACTACAGAGGCTGGTGCAAACAGCAGAGGACATCACTGGTAGCAGTCTCCACACCATACAGGACATTTACCACAGCCAATGTCTGCCTAAAGCACTCAGCATCATTAAGGACCACACCCACCCAGCACAAGGACTTTTCTGTCTTCTACTTTCCATCACACACAAAAAGACTCAAAGACCACTATTACCCACAAGCTGTCAGATTACTGATCTCTTGATAATAATTTGGTTTGTAAGCTCAATCATCCAGGTAGATAACAACAAAAAAGAGGTTACATCATGTCATCTGGACCAGTTTCTTTAAGAGAAAAACATTTCATCCCCTATCCGGAGGACTTCGTCAGTCTGTAACCTGCTAACCAGATCTGTGTCATAGCCTTCATTGCTGTGTTTCAATCCAACCTCTGTTTTAGGACATTGGGCCTAAAACATTTGATTGCTGTTCATGATGATTTGAATATTTTGGATGGGTATGCTCTGTTTGCATGTGTTAAAAGCCTACTTCTGAGATTCCAAAAGGAGGTTGGCTTGAAACACAGCAAAGAAGGCTACCTATGGGACGGATTTGGATGGCAGGCCACAGACTGACAAAGTCCTCCTGATGGGGGAAGAAAAGTTTATTACTTAAAGAAACTGGTCCAGATTACACAATTTAACTTTGTTGTTGTTGATAATAATACTGAACAATTGACAATAACATTGAACCAAGCCACATCTGTGACATATTACATGTGATATCAGATATCAATATATGTGAATATTAGCTGTGACAGCTAATATGTTTATTTCTGATGTACTGTGCGGCTGTATCATGTATGCCACTACTTTACCATCATAACTAAACCTCAGTGTCACTACCTGTGCAATAACCTGCCACACAACCTGTGTACTGTAGTATATGTTAGTTATGTGCAATATACTGTACAACTAGTGTGCAGGTGACGATTCTCAGTCATTCAGGACATGATAAAATAAAATAAACCGTTCCATACAAATACTTTGATTTGCCAGTCTACATAGGTTTGTGTGTATCTTAACTCAGCCTTTAAAACCTAAACCCCACACTCTCTACTCTTTGAATTGAGAAAGCTCCTCGGATGAAGAGCGAAACGTCTTCTGTTACAAATAAAGTCCAGTTTGTTTTTGTACTGAACATTTTTTGATTTTATATCATGTGCATTTAAGCAATATTACTACCTTGAAATTCTTATTCATACAAATTCATCCTACTTACACCATTATATTCTACCATGTTGTTGTTTACTTTTTTTTCCCTTTGGACCTTGTAAATATTGTATTTACTTTTTACTTTTTTGTACTTTATTTTGTACCTTTATTGAATGCTTTAGTGTTTCTTGTTTGTTTGTTCATTGTTTGTAGCTAGTCAAATAGGTTCTTCTAATCCTGAACATTTCATTGTACTGTCGACCTTGTCTTAAACCTGCATATGAAAAATGCACACAACTTGAACCTGAACTTAATGTTATTGCATGGCAGAAAAGGGTGTTTCATGGTAAAAATGCTAAACTAAATCGTTTTCAGTAGCTTTTTTTTATACTTTATTGTGCCACAGTTCTGATCATAAGATTTAATTAAAGCTTAAATTAAGCAGAAGGCCTAAAATTAATATTTTGAGCCAATTTCCCAAACCAGCCCCAACCCTCAATCCTTCCCCTGCCTCCCCCTCTGTGTCTCCTTGTAAGGGATTTTGTGTCAATTAGGGATCAAAGCTGTGAGCGTTCCCCGACAGAATGTGAACTGCTGCCCAACAACAGCTTCACTGGAGCATTAAATGGATGCCAGACACGCAAGGCTCTGATCACTGACCATCAGCTGGAGATTTGGACGCTGAACCTTCCTGATCCCTAACCAACCTGACTTCAACTTCCACTGCAGCTAATGGAGCTCTGCGTTCACAATGAACCTGTTAGAGAGAGGACCTCTGGGTGATCATGAGGGCTCACTAATCCAAGAATAGTGTTCACTGGAGACAGTTCATTATCAAGTCTGGAAAGACTTATAGGAAGCAGTGTGAAGTGAATGGTAGGCCTTTTGTTGAATCTCATCTGCTGCTCAGAACAGCAAGACAGGCCTGCTACAGATAGAATCTGAAGGCTTACACTGCAAGTTTTGAATTATTTTTATTTTATTTATATTTTCCCCTATTTCCTATTTAGACATTTAGGCATTTAAACATGCATGCATACAAGTTTTTTTTTTGTGGATTGTTTGTCTGGATTATGCTTTCCCTTTCTTCACATGAAATAACGAAACATCCTCCTCTTCCTCTCTGGAGCTGCCTCCTTTAAATGCCACGTTTCAGCAAAAGATTATTTCATTCAAATTAAACACAAGTCAAAATTACTTAGACTTATAGAAACAAATCAGATGTTCTTAACCGTTTTATCTTCTCAAAGTACCTTTATGTTACCAGACTATCACACTACATGACATAAATACCTGGATTTATATCTATTTTACCTTCTATTATCTGAAATTAGATAATTCTGTAAAATGTGAATATTATAATTGATTCATCAATGATGGTTGTTCACCAGGGCCTCATGTTTAAATGGTGCTCACAATCCACAGGTATTAAAACATAATACTTGACTGAATATCCCCAGTTCTCTTGCTGAGAGATGAAGCCAGTGAGACCCAGTTTACTAAAGCTGCCATGTTGTATTTGTTGAACATGTGTCTGAGCACTAGCAATGCGGATCTCCAAACCCCACTTACTGCCCTGCATACAATCAAGGTTCACATATGAAACAACAGAACACATAAAACTAAACGTAAGAGAAAGAGAGAGAGAGAGAGAACATTTAAATAAAAACCCGCTGCACGTGTCACACGTGTCATAATCGGATTGTGCCCCTGTAAACAATACATTTGGATTGTTTAATCCGAATACATTTCAATTTGATCAACTAATTTTGTGCATGTAAATGTAACAATATATAGGCGCTTATCAGTTTACTGATTTACCTATATTTTAGATGTAAATTGGCAGGGTTTAGACTGACACAAAGATACATCATTAATTAAACGAGTTCTCTCTTTTTCAGTTTAATACCAATATTTCTGTGACTAGGTGTTGATATGTAAAGACATGAAATGTTAACTTATGTTGGTACAGCAGGACTGAACCATTTATTTAACAGAATCATAACTTACATCACAACATATGTACATGATTGGTTGATCATTTTTCCTATAATTAACTAATCACTACATAAACATAGTTAGGTACATGTTGGTGATTCCCATTTTGTACCTTCTGGACAGATTGGGTATTTGTTCTGTCTTTCTTCTCCAAAGCGTCCTTTAGTCATCACCCAGTAATAGTGGAGGGAAAGCTCTCTCCCTGCTGTTCTCTCAGAGCTAAATGTAATTAGGCTTGGCAAAAGAACTAGACTCCATGGTTCTTCTGTTCCCTCTTAGTGCCCCCTTCATGTCCCCCAGCCCCAAAAGTCTTTTGAAGTCTAAAAATATATTCATACTGTTAGATCACCTCAATATATGTCTGGTAGTTTCCTTCACGTTGTCCTTTTCACTTTCTCTCTGACCCCGTTTTTTCCTCAGAGGTCAAAAATGTTAATGCAGCTACAGGTGAACTGCAACTGAAGCAGAAACCTGTTGTTTCTGAACATACAGAAGTTTAGAAGATGACAATATGTCTTTCAACAAAAAAGAAACCGTTCAGATGACCTGATCAAACATTGTTGGGGTTTAGAATATGTTTCATGAAACCTTTAGGAT
>JBBPBX010022325.1:11580-27456 GCA_038048925.1 Garcialebias charrua
CACCACCTTTAATGACAAAGTTTTAGACTAAGGTTGAGTGGAGAACTGACAGAGTTCAAACTGTTTTGCATTAATCCTTAAAAACACAATTATGCCATCTCTTTCTGCGCGATGGCTAAGTTGGTAGAGCTGCAGCCTCTAAGAGAAAAGGTTGCTGGATCAAATCCTGGCTGGGGGCCTTTCTAGTTTTCCTGTTCTCTCCGTGCATGCGTGGGTTTTCTCTGGGTACTCCAGTTCCCTCCCACAGACCAAAAACATGCATGTTAGGCTGATTGGTAACTAAATTTTCCCTAGGTGTGAGTGAGAGAGTGAATGTTTATTTGTCTCGTTTGTCTCTATGTGGCCCTGTGATGGACTGGAGACCTGTCCAAGATGTCTCCCGCCTCTCTTGCGATGATGGCTGGACAAGGGCACCAGTGAGCCCCACAACCCGGAAAGGAAGACACGAGTAAAGATAATGGATGGAAATCTATTAGCGCTTAAAGTATGTCATCAGGATGATTCACAGCTCAAATATTAGCTCAGTTTCTGTAATTTTGACTGTCACAGCCATTTTTGTGGTTACTAAGGTTTGCTGTAGCAGCCATTTTGAATTGGATTAGCTCCAAAGATTGATCCGTTGTAGAGGCATATTTGCATCCTATATTTACTGAATGAGAGTTTTATTAAAATTTATTTAGTGGTTCATGAGATATGTTGCTAAAAGAAAAATGAACACACACACATGTGCATTTCGACATTTTCACCCTTTCACCATTTGGTAGCAGGAAATAATCAGCACGGATTGTGAAACATGTTTGGTTTGACTCCTGTCCTTGGCAGCAGCTGTTGCAGCTTGATTCCTGAATCTGCTTACATCAAATGTTTCCTGTCAGTCGAGGCAGAGTGCATATAAAGCAGCAATCACTTGACTCCTCTGAACTGACGGCAGACTGCGAACAAATGTACCGGCCAAAGGGGAACCGTTTCCACGCCGAGTGGAGTAAAACGAAGAGATATCAGAGGCTGTGATTTAAGTAATGTGCATCAAGCTGAGAAGTAGCTGGCACTCCTCGGGGTCAGACATAATCAGAATCATTTTGGCTTCTGTGCAGATTTAAAATTACCATCTGCGAGTCAAATAAATAGGCCAAAGCTCTTAAGTGCTTTACACCTGAGCTGCAGTGAATCATATGTGCACTACAGTGGTCCTGTACTACTGTGTGCATCACATCATCATCTGCTTAAAGTAGGAGTGCTGATTCAGCTTTCACACTTTTGTTTTCCTTTTTGTTTTGATCAGATGTAATTTCCAATCTAACTATCTCTGCATACTCTGTGCTTTGTGAGCTGTTCATATAAAACATTCCGCTCTTTCAGGAGACAAGTGCTATGATGTTTGGATTTTGTAATTATGTAAAGCAATCCTAGCTCAAATGAAAATGGCTCTAACTCTATCAGGTTTACGGATATTAAGCTGGAATTAGTTGCTAACAAACCATGATAGATTTTGCCTGAGATCCCACATATACAGTAAATGTGCTCATTTGGAGTGTAAAGTATCAGCAATCAAAATAAAAGCCTAGAATCCTACAGGGTGTACACACTTTTGCAACCCACTGTATGTATTTCTCCGTGTCAGAAAGGGCTTGTGTCTCTGTGCAGCTTCCAAATGCTGTCCACCCATCAATCAGTTTTATTCTAAACAGTTCAAATTAGATATCGGAGGGAAAGAGCTCTATTTTTTTTGTCTGAATTGGTTATTAGACTGGAGTGTTGTGAAGAGCATGAGATATGACCTCGACCAGACGGAGTTAAAGGGGACCACACATGCAAAATTCACTTTTTAATGTTTTTTTACTAAACTTTGGGTATTTACTTCATAAAAAAACAGTCCTTGTGCCAAAAAAATGCACCCAGTGGTTTATTTACTCTAAGTAGATTTATTTTACTGTGATGAAAACGGTTCGTTTTTGAAATAAAATGGAAGTCAATCGCGCCTGTGACGTCACAGGCGCGAGGACAACCCACCTCAAACCTGAGTCCAGCCCCTCACCTGGTTAGGCTCAACCCACTTCTGTATTAAACACATGACTGTTGTTTTTCATGATTTCATCTCATCTTTTGTTTATATGTTATTAATTTCATGTGTACAGCACTTTGTTGCAGCTGTGGTTTTTTAAATGGCTTTATAAATAAAGTATAATTGTTATTTTTATGTTTTTTAGTTCAATTTTTAGTGTATTTGCGATCTCTCCCAACGCGCCGCCGGCAAAAATTAAACGAGCATACCCCCGGCGTAGAGACCGGTTGCGACGGGACCCTCTTCTGGCGCCATGGAGCGGAGCTTCAACTGTACAGCCTTGCTGCAGCCTCGCAGCAGCCTCGCAGCAGTGAGGACCTTCCCCTTACGGATTAATTTACGGGAGACACTTGGTGAACTTTGTGTTGTCTTGACTGGAACAGCGATAACGCCCAAAGTCTCCGAGCGGAGCTGGCGAAAACCGGAAGAGGAACAAGCTAACATTAGCTTCGGATTCGGGTGGTCTAATGCTAAAAGGAGCAGCAAACTGCGGCGCGCTCAGACGGGTTTCGGTAAGTTATCTTAAGCTAGCACTAACAGTAAGTCAAATGAGTAATAAAAAAAGAGCTAATTTTAAAACAACAACACATTACAGATACTGGCTGTTACGAGGGCGTAAACAGATCTTTGAAGGGCGTGGACTTCAGAACTTCTATCAGAAACCGGTCGTTCAAAACGAAAGTTAAAACTGGCAGAATTAAAAAGGGTATAATTGATTATCTAAGAATTATTTTGTGCATTAAATTGAAGGAATAGGGTCTAGATAGCACACAGAAATAACATAAAAATTAAAAAAATGCATCTGAGGTCCCCTTTAAGAGGAACACAAAAGCACCAAAATAAACATTTTATTTGACATCTTTTTACTGTAAAATGTAATTCAAATTAAAACCTGGGATGTTTTATAAGTAGCTGTATTTTAACTAGAGAAATGGCATTTTCCTTTGAAACTGCAATGTGAATGCTTATTGCTGAAGAACTTGCTAAAAACAGCTGAAAATAGTTAAAAACATGCTGAAATATAGGTAAAATGGAAGAGCAGAAGAAAGCAGAAAGAACACATATTTGCTGAATTTGGGTTAATTAAGCAGAAATTAGCACAAAATTGAGAAAATTGGCTAAAAAAGCTGAAATTAGCAAAAAGTAGCTGAAATGGCAGAAAGAAGCTTAAACTACCAGAAGGACATGGAATGAGCTAAAATAAGATATTTTAAAAATGAAGAATTAGCTGTAAAAGCAAAATTTAGCACAAAACAACTAAATAATAGCTGAAATAGCTGAAAATAGCAGAAATAAGCTGACATGAGCATAACGAGCTGAAATTGAAATTGGCATAAATTAATTAATTAGGATGAAAGTAGCAGAAATTACCACAAAAAATCTCGAATTTGTCTGAAAACAGCTGAAATTAGCTAGAATTGCTATAAAGCTAACTGAAAAGGTAGATCAAGCTTGTTAGCAGACAAAAGTGGAAAGAGCACAATTTTGCCCAATTAGGCTGAAAGGAGCAGACATGAGCACAACAAGTGGAACTTATCTGGCAAAAGCTGATATTACCACAGAAAACACCTGAAAAGTAGTTTAACCCTCCTGTTATGTTCGTTTCTGAGGTACAGCAATAATGTTCGTGGGTCAATTTGACCCGGGGAGTGTTTAATCATGTAATAGTGTCAGAAACCCAAAAAATCCTCCAAAACCTTTTTGTATCTGATTATTAACTCCAATACTAACCATGTCAGTCAATATTTGTGCAATGATGTTTTTTTTATTTCTCATAAATAAAGGATAATGACGACTAACTCATTTGGACATAAACAATGTGATTTACATTTTTTATGTTTGCTGAAAAAACCTACACACAAAAAAACAATAATTATCCTTGAAATTGATTTTTGTAAAAAAAATTATGTTACATTTTATTTTATTTTTTTCAAAGGGTGATCTTTATAATTGAACTTGAAACACATTTACTGTTCTGGGTCAAATTGACCCGCTCATTAAAATCAAGACAAATGAGTCATGAAGATTTGTGTGGGTGGAGTTTTCCCACGGGAACAGAAAAGGTTCCCGTCAAAAGTTGTATAAACACCTGCTTTCTCACAGTTTCCTTGTGAAGTAAAGAGAATAGTGAGAAAGTGGGTTTATGTGCATGCATGTGTGCATGTGTGTGTGTATGTGTGTGTGTGCGTGTGTGTGTGTGTGTGTGCGTGCGTGTGTGTGTGTGTGTGTGTGTGTGTGTGCGTGTGTGTGTGTGTGTATGTGTGTGTGTGTGTGTGTGTGTGTGTGTGTGTGTGTGTGCGTGTGTGTGTGCGTGCGTGCGTGTGTGCGTGCGTGCGTGTGTGTGTGTGTGTGTGCGCGTGTGTGTGTGTGTGTGTGTAGTGAAATATGTCTCATAGTTTCAAGGAAACAAATAGAATTGGAAATGTTTTTCCCCTTTTTACCATTCATTTTGACTGCCGGGTCAAATTGACCCGAACAGTATCGATGTAACAAGTAGACGCAGAGAGTGGTACAAATGTGTAAAGTGAATCATTTTCAATTTATATGTTGATTGGAACTATTAAGACAAATAGAAAAAGTTTCATGCAGAAAAAATATTTTTAACTATTTTTAAAAAAAATGTAAACTTTAAAACGGGTCAATTTGACCCGTAACATAACAGGAGGGTTAAAAAGTAGAAATAAGCTTAAATTACTAGAAGGAAATAGAGCACATTTTTTGCTGAATTATACTGAAAAAAGTTTAAAAGAGTGCACAAAATGTAGAATTTGCATAAAACACTCAAATTAGCATTAAGAGCTAAATACTGGCTGAAATAGCAGTGAAAGCTAAAACGTGCAGAAATATGTTGAAAGGAAGCCAGAATTAGCCGAAAGAAGTCACCCCCAATTTACACTACATGCGTTCCGGCTCCGGTCCGCTCCGGTCCGACCTCCGCAGCAAATATGCACCCATTATAATCAATGAGAGAGTTTACACTGGCTCCGCACGGCGGCGGCGAGCGGACGGCAGTCCGTCAAAATAGGATCCCATCCTATTTCTGCCGGACGCCGGAGCTGTGCCGGAGTCAACTTTCAAAGATTACGTCGCACCAACAGGAAAAGGAACGAGCACAACATCCGTATTTACAAAATAAAATCACCACGGGCGGACTTTTATCCTAGCTCTATACGGATTTATTTGTACAAAAATGCTGTCAAACTATCATTTATGACTACACCTACAAACGCAATACAAGAAATAAATAAATAAATAATTTTATTCTGAAATGTAATAGATCACATCCTGTCGCTCAAACCATGTCCTGTCGCTCATATCTCAATGCAAAAAACAATCAAACAGCGAGGCAGTCTCTACTGTTGTTCTCCTTCTTCCACCGAATGAATTGTTTTGTTCTGACTTCATTATTTATCACTTGATTTATCGCGCAATCTCGCAATTCCCGCGCATGGACCGGACCAGAGCGGAGGTAGTGTAAACTGGACTTTGAGACGCTCAGCTGCGACCTGCGGAGCGGAGCCGGAACGCATGTAGTGTAAATTCCGGGTTAGAAGAAGCACAAAAAATTGTAGTTAGCAGAATGAATCTAAAAAGGAACACAAAACTACTGAAAAAAACAGCTGAAATTAGCTGAAAGTAACTGAAAAAAAGATTACATTTGCACAAGGAAGCTGAACCAGAATAAAATGGGAAAGGAGTAGTAAAAGGTTGGAAACAGATCAAAAGATTTGAATGATGTATACTGAGCTCAGTTTGTTTCGTATGAGAAAAAAAAAAAAGGATAGAGAAGGCTAAATATTTCAAAAAGCTGCACCAATGTTGCACCTAAACCAAAAGTCATAGCATGTAATAGTGTGAATGCTTCGTAAGCATACACACTATTACATGTTTTCTTCTCTCTACATGAGTCAATTTTATTTTACAACCTTTAACAGATTACTAGATTTCTCCTCTGTTGCTTGTAGTGAAATGTGCAGTTTTGTTCCGTCTGAAGAATGTAAAGGTGGTTTGAATGATGAAAATGTGACACTCCCCTCCTGTGCTTGCCTAAAGATGCAGTCAGTGTTGTCTGTAAACAAAATGTTTACGTCTGCACTGACCATGTTACTGCACACACAACATTCCTTGCTGCTATCTAACATGTTGGGATTTAAAAGCTTTTTGATGCCAACACGATCTCTGTCTGCTGTTTGAAATGAAACAAGATCGTTTGTAGGCTCTGAGCTTCTTCTGCACCAACAACAACAATTTATCTTTGACCTGTCAAAAAACATCTACTGTATGTCTATGCTGTAATGAATGCATTTTTAAAACAGAGAACATGTTTTCCCTGCTACAGCTGTTGCGAACATGCCCAAGTGTTACTGAACACCACCTCAAAGGTCCCTCTGGTTCTGAGAGTCGTTGAGCTTCTCCACATCAGATCAACACAAACATATGTCAGACAGGAAAGTGGGGTCTGAACTGAATATGTTCAGTTTAAGTTCAAGTTTCTTTACTGACATTCACATCACATGTGGTGCATGAGGTGGAACGAAATTGTGTACTCAAGGTCCCAGTTACATCCAAAAATGGTAAAAATATCAAATATCAAAAGAAACAGTATACAAGGATAAGACATACGCTAAATGAATGCTAAATAATACGCTAATAGATCTAAGATATATGCTAAACACTTATAAAGCAAAACAAAATACAGTATATTAAACAGCAGCCTGAACATGAGTCAGCAATGAGTAGATGGGTATGAATGAATATAGCAGCATGTCCACTTGATATTGTGACCAAATGTTGGTCCTTTATGCAAAACTGCAATTTCACAATACAGGTTCTACAGTTGTATGGGACTGTGTTTCCCCAAATATTTTCCAACAAAAATATACATTTTCATAGGATTCATATGTAAGTTTCATATCCATATGTATGTAAAAAGTATGACTTTGGCTCTTTTTGATAGTTTGGTTGTCTGTGGTTGTAAAGTTTGAGCAGATGGGTAAACTATAAGGTCAACAATGCAATGTTTTTTTGTTGTTGTTTTTTTTCCCTTAAATGTTGCTGCAGACTCCACAAGAACTGAGACCATTGTTCTTTCGACCAGGGCTGTGAGAACAGAATAACGTAATTTTATTTCTTCTCAGCATTAGTTTGACGGTTCTTGCAACTTGTTTTTGACACCATCTGGGCAGAACTTTATTCAGATGTGATGTTTGACAACTACTACTGTATATTGGTCAGCAATTTGAAGATATCATAATTAGTGTGGAAATGTTGAATTGCTGACATTTATGGTTTTCCAGTGATAGGAAAATGTGTACAATTCCCACAAGTTTTGCACACACGTTTCTCATGAAATAGGTAATGTCCTGGCCAGAACAAATTTAATTCTTGCCTTGCCACCTAAAGTTCCATCCATCCATCCAGCCATTATTTTTTACATACTTTTTCTGTATTGGATCATGGGGGTCACTGGTGTCCATATCCAGCAGTCACTGTGCGAGGGGCGGGGTACACCCTGTACAGGTCACAATTCCATCAAAGGACCACATAGAAACTTCCATCCATTATCTTTTACCCGCTTCTTCCATTTTGGGTCACGGGGGTTGCCGGTGCCCATGTCCAGCAATCACTGTGCAAGGGGCGGGGTACACCCCGGATGGGTCGCAAGTCCATCAAAGGACCACATAGAGACAAATGAGACAAATGACCATTCACTCTCTCATTCACACCTAGGGACAATTTAGAGTTACTAACATGCATGTTTTTGGTCTGCTTCCACTGCTCCACCCAGAAGGAGCCGCGGTTGGGATTTTATCTGGCAACCTTCTCACTGAAAGATGACAGCTCTACCAGTTGAGCCACCATGCTGCCCCCACCTCAAGTTACCAAACTATTTTCCTTGTAGAGACTGCAACAAGCTTCATGCTGCTTGGAGATGGGTGGCTCAAATGAAAACAGAGAACAGGTCTTAGTGGGTGGGGTAAGACTGAGCCCTGTGGTTGAGGAAATGTACCTGTACTAGGAAATTATTATAAACAGAGGGAGATACAGAAAAGACTAAACAGGAAGGATATCAAGAACAAACAAAAAGCATGACATAAAAAAGCACAAGAAGAAAGATAATGTAAATTAAACTAGTAAACACGAAGCACAAAACAAAACAAAAGACTAAGATCATTACAGATGCATTGCATTTTTGAAGATTCTCACACTGAAATACTTCAGAATTCTACATGCACCACTTTGCACTATATGAGAAGCATTGTTTTAGAAGTAACTTATTTCCACCAGAACAAATAGTCTTACTGTGCTTTTACTGGGACTTTTCTAGTCACTGCTTTAAGTATTAAAGCACCATTTACTGTGATATTATTCACTACTCTATTGAAATAGATGCAGAGCAGTGATAGTGGAGCTGTTACACTCTTACTGTATTTCACCTTAAGATTAAAATGTGTCCTTGGTAATGTTGCTTGTAGCAGAAGGCTACTGTATGTGGAGCACTTTTAGTCCATCTTCATCTTGTCCTAACAGCTATTGGGGGTTCATTCCCAGGCGGAGGTACAACTCCTTGGATTTCAGTGCTGTTTGATGGCCACAACACTGCCCATGATACTCATACTACCATGGGCATACTACTCATGATAAAATTTTCACAAATCACACGACCGGGAACGAGCTCACAGGAAGAATGCAAAGGAGAGTTTCAGTCATGATAGATTCTGCTTTTGTGGTATTTTCATTTTACTGTCCCTGCCCTCCTATTTCCTGCTGTCGCTTTCATTTCATCTCACTTCACCCTTTTCTCCTCCCATTCTCCTTTTACTCAGGGTCACTGCAAATAGTGTGCACACACTTCACAGTGTCGCTCTGCAGTACCAACCTAATTAGAAATGGCTTTGGTTGTGTTACAAAAATGGTTATAACTCAGTCTATTTTAGATGTAATTACCTAAAAATTAGCGATGATAATAGCGTAAACTGATTTCCAACACATAGTTTGCGCAAAAACAAATAGCACAGGATCTTTGTTTTTTTATTTGCTACTCACTATTTAGAGTTAAAAAATATATTATTTATAATTATTGTTAATGCATGACATTAAAAGTGAACAGCAGATTACATTTTTGTCCATGTCTGTCTGTCAGCAAACTATCTTATGAACTATAGAACACATTTTATTAGAACTTTAAGAAAATATTAATTGGATGTCTTTCAACAACTGTTGAACATATGAAGTCATCCCAATTTACCATGGCTGCCACAGCCAACAAAACTTAGAAAACCTAAAAAGGCAAACATTCAGTCAGATTTTAAATTATTCAACTGAAATTTCAAGTACAAGTCAAGTTTATTGCCATTTGCATCACATGTGGTACATGAGGTGGAATGAAATTATGTACTCAGGGTCCCAGTTACACCCCAAAATAGAAAATATATAAAGTACAAACAGAAACAGTATATAAGTATCTAAAATATACACTAAGCTATATGCCAAACAAATGCCAAACGGCATGGTAAAAGATCATGTAGCAAAGGAAAATAAAATAAAAATAATTGACCCGTAGCTGTGTTTCATTCACAAAATATACACAAAGTTTGACATTTTGAGACTTTACCTGAGGCTGCACATGAGGTATTTTCAAGGGTAACTAAACTGGCTACAACATAAGCTAACTTTAATCTAAAATCCTGGCATGAAAGTCAGCATGCAATATTCTAAGCTTTTAATGAACAGTGAGTCTTTTCCCTGATTTACATGTGAGCCTGACATCATCTAATTTGTAGCAAACCTTCATAAACCATACATGTTTGACCATGGGCATGTGCATGCATTGAGTTACTTCATTGTATGGTATGTGTAACTCGATGAAGAGATGGAGTTTGCCTTCTTATCTGATAGTTCCTGGCAGGAAGCAATAAAACCTGACACAGGGACGAGGACAGTTGTAAATGTTCAATCACTCTCCCCTTCTTTTCTTAACCTCTATATGACCAAATGAGCTGAGAGACAGTGGAGTGACACAGTGTAAAAAAGAGCAGTGAGTTAAGAGAGATGCAAGAAGCATCAAGCCAATTAAGGCAATGGACAAAAATAATAGCCTGGACAGGAAAGAGGAGAGAAAACAGGCTTGTACATGAGTCAGAGGTAGAAAGAAGGGATTGTTCAAGCAGCAAGGATATCTTGGTCTTTACAAAGATAGTCAGGCCATTTTGAATGATGTTCTCTCAAAAAGATAAATAGTTGGTTCCTTATCTGCAAAAAAATCAGTCAAAAAGCAAATATTATTGATTATCTATTATCTATCTCTGTCTCGTGATCATCTCATGCTGCTGTATTCACTTATCCCCATCTTCTTGCCACAGACTCATGTTTGGGCTGCTGCTTAATACACCATATTATTTACATTATTAGTGTTTAGCTAGCGTATATCTTCGATCTTTTAAACCGTTTACCATCCGTTTAGCATATACGTATCAGTGTATATCTTAGATCCTTACCGTTTCTTTTTATACTTTTTTGTTGCTGTTTTTGAATGTAACTGGGACCCTGAGTTCACAGTTTCATTCCACCTTATGTACCACATGCGATGCAAATGGCAATAAAGAACCTTGAACTTGATTATGAAAAGATCAGAAGTCTTCATCAAGGTTAGGCTAACGACTAACCCAATGAGGGGCCGTTTTTTAAATAGTTTTTCAGGCCTACACGTCAACATACTGGTTCAAAATAAATGCTATAATAGTTATTATTAAAACATAACACTTGCATGATGCAGTTTGTTTGGTGTGTGCAAAGCATAAACCATTTATGCCACTGCTGCTGAGGTGGCTGAATGTCTCAGTCGGCTGGGAGTTGCTCTGACCAAACATGCCGATCAGATTTACTGATACATTCATCAGCCTTGGCGGCATTAGCATAAACACTCACAAACATTCGCCTTGTAAATGATTGTTGGTTGGTTGGGAGAATGTCAACTAAATAAATGGTGCCATGCAAATGTTTATATGTTTGACATTAGCTAATGTTCATACTGGTTTGAAAAAATAATAACAAACAAGTCCTTGTTTGGTTAGCCTTTAGCCTATCCTGGACAAAGTCTTCTGGCCTTCTCTATGATTGAAGCCACAGCTGATAAGGTATTCCGATTTATAACTATTTACCTAAAAATGAACAGCCTACCCTTTTAACCTCTATATTACCAAGAACCAACGAGTAAAAAGATGGTGGAGCGATAGAATACAAAACAGAGCAAGGAGGTTCAAAAAGAAAGAGGAATGAAATAAATTAAGACAATGGCTTGAATGAAAAGCCCAGACGTAAAAGGCAAGAAAACCCAGACTCGTAAGTGAATCAGAGCTAGGAAGAGGTGATTGCACAAGCAGCAAGGACATCCAGGTGTTTAACGCCACTCCTAACCCTCGACAGATGGCCAGGAGCTGGGAACACTCACACAAATGACCAGACAGTACATTTGTCTGTTCAGCATGTGTGTGAATGTGTGTTGGATACTCGCACGTACGTCAGTCCGCGGAGGTCCGCGCGTAATGGATTAGACTTGAAGCGGACGCCCGTAGGGCATGTCCATGCAAAGCTCAATTTTAGCGACCACGTACGCATACTCTGTGTCACACAATAAACTGCCCAGCGATGGACTGTTTTGTATGCAACACCAATGTATTAAATTTCCCTTCTTCATCCCTGATCTGGCCGTTTCTTTTGTTGTTGTTTTTTCCCAAGAGGCACGCGATCTCTTCCTCCTCCTCCATCTACACCATGACTGAAATTGTGAGAAATCAAGGAATTTGTCAGGAGATAATTAAAATCAGGTCCAGCGTGGCTGCGGGAGGATCTGCAGATTTCCTGGTGCGTTGGTCTGATGTGTGGGCTGCAGGGCCTGCACTCCCTGATTTTATTTTAATTTTTTTAATTTTAAGAATTGTTTTATTAACAACATATAAGCACAAAACACCACTGCGGCTGGGGCTGCTAGCTCTGTCTCTTTTTATTTTATTTTATTTTTTTGCGACCTGTCAATCAATCCAGTAAGGCCTGTCTGCAAAGGACCAATCAGCAAACTCAATGTGTCCCGAAGATAAATGCCCCTTGCCTGCGGAGTTGACCACAGCCGTTCAGGGTGGATGCTTGAGTATGAAATCTCAACCCTCTGTGGACAATGCGCACAGTTTCCACGCAGCTGACAGGAGGCGAGTATACTGGAGACATTACATGTCAGAGCTTTAGATTACGATCTCGTGATCAGTTTGCGCTTAACGTGTGATGGAAATGACTCTCAGCTACAACCACACCAACTATTAGCTTTGTATCTGTAAACATACATTTTGTTTTGATAAAGTTTGATCAGCTATGATGATGACCTTGAATTCCTTTGACTCCAAAAATATAATTAGATGAAAATGAATGGACAATAAAAACACAAAAAATGTAAAAACCTCTATCAGATTCCACAGACGTTGATCTACAAATTGATGTGAAAGTAACTGATGACACATCAATACATACCTGTATACAGTACTTTAAACACTAACAGATTTGGCAGAGTATTTGTTTTAAATGTCACCAATGTTTACCAAGACATATATGCCAATATTTTCTATCTGTCAGATGCTTTCTTTCAGCAAAATATTCCATGAACTGCTGAACATATTTAGATATAAAGTTTACTGTACTTCAATTGAAGGAATTAGTTTATGGAATAATCTTGATACTGATATTAAAGCTTATGGGACAATTTATAAATTTAAAAAGACAATAAGAGCTAGTTTATTTAAAAAAAAAACAATATGGGGTGACATGTACTGATAAGAACTGTTGTTGGAATATGCAGTGATGGACCAGATTTTATTTATTTATGTATTTATTGTATTTATAAATGTAGCAAATTTTTTTCAGGCTTGAATCTGAAAAGGGTGGTGTTTATTTATTTATTTGTTTGTTTGTTAGATAAGGGGCAGATGCGAAATTAAAAAAAAAAATCTGCTCCCTTTCAATCATGGTCGATGTATCTTCATTCGACATATTGTTTTTGTTTACTAGTGCTTAGTGTATTTTTAGTTAAAGTTGTTCTTAGTTCATATCTTAAATCTTATTACTGTTTTTCTTTTACATTGTATACATTTGTTGGATATAACTGGGACACTGTGTACACAACTTTAATCCACCACATGTACCACATGGGATGTGAATGACAAAAAAGAACAGTGAATCCTTGAATCTCGTGTTTTGAAATATTGTATTTACATTTATTTTCTTTAATTAATTACATAAATAAATGCATACATAAATAAATTAATCAATTAATTAATGAATGGATGGATGAATGAATGAATGAATGAATGAATGAATATATAGTTCAGGGAGTAATTATTAGATAAACATTGGAAATTCCAAGAAGGCCACAACAACTATCTGAACTTAGGAAAGACAAACATGGTCATAAGTCCATCACTTTTGTATATATTGTGCTAAAATGTATAGTGGTAGTAGTTCAGAGTCATACACAACACCACCTAGTGTGGTTCATTGTGCAATATGCTTATAACTTATTCATTATCCTATAGAGTCAAACAGCTTGTCAGTTAGTAAAATATTTATTGAATCATTGGATGATTGGGGAAAAAACACAATCATAAAATAATCAGTGGATGAACATCTAAAACTGATTACTTTTGGGTCAATTTAATTAAAGGTGTCTCCCGCTGCTAATCGACATTAGCCAACACAAAAATGGCTCTAACTTAGATATTTTTACCAGTATGAGCTCCAATGACCGTCTTTGTCTAAAACTCTGATACAAAAGGCACAGGCAATATACATTCTTTATTTTTCTCACTCTTGTATACTTGTTGGCTTGTCAATACTGCTACAACAATAGCAAACATTTGATCATACTGTGCTATTGTGAAGTGTTTTTTTATGCAGTTAATTCATCAAAATAACCCCAGAGCTCTCCATGAATACGTCCATTTGTTTGCACTCAGTGATGTTTTGTGTGTTTGTGGATGGATGCAGGTAAAGCTGCTAAAGATTGAGCTGTCTGTCTGTCTGGGAGACACAGACTGCCTCCTCTGCATCATTCCTAGTAAGCAGCCGACTCAATCACAATAAAAGCCTGCTGCGCTGGCACTATGCACGCACAGCGCCTGCTCAGGGGGAGATCCATGTGATGAAGAGGACCTGGACAGAGAGGAAGGGATGAAGAGCCTCCTACTCTGCCACTCTTTCAGAATAATGAATCAGGCATGGAGAGCACGCATTCACCGAGAGTGGCCAATGCATAAATAACACCTGCAGAATAGAGAGCCTTTACAGTGTTGCTGCATGATTCCAGGCTTTTTTAACACACGCACAGACTCTAGCTGAGAGTAGATGGCGTGGTACCATAACAAGGTCTGTAGCATCATAAAAAGCTTTCAGACAAATGGCAATCTGTCCTTTAAAATAAATGAGGTGATGAGGAAAGACAGAGCAGCATCTGTGTGTAGAGCATCTCCTGCGCCGGGTAAACACGGGAGTGGAAGCTGACAGGGAACCAGGCTTAAAGGCAAAGGGATGTAAAGCGTATCACAATAAGTTACAAACCCATCGGACAGCCTTACTGCCTAATTACTCAGCAGCAAAGCCCCACAAACTTATTTGTGTCCACCAACAAGCAAAATATTAAGAGATCTCCTCTCATAAAACTTTAATTTGGGTTCTTGGTTCTCTTTTTAAGGTCTTACAGGTCATTCCTTTGTTTCTTTCAACACTTCGTTGAAGTGTTGCTGTAAGAAACACACTCAAAAAGAAAATAAGCTTATTCTGCCCATCTTTGCTTCATTGCAAATTAATTACGTTTATGCTTATCTCTGAAAGTAAACGAGCTAGGGGGAAAAATAAAAAAATTAATAAGCAACATCTGTAATTTCATAAATTTCTGATCTTGTTCAACCAAACATAAAGTTAGCATTTTTTTTGTCTCTGTCAGAGGAATTTAGGTAAAAGGTTATGGATGTTTATCACTAACTAATGTTAAAATAATTTTGAATCATGTGTGTGAGGTAGGATAGTCTTTTGTCTGCTCAGAGAGGAGCCTGCAGGCACACCTGATAACTCCACGGCCTTCGTTGCCTGTAAGCTGCGCCAAGGTCATTTTGACTTCACCTCTGTCTGATAAGCATGTATTATAAAACACGTCCTGCCTCACTGCCCGATGCAGTTTTCATGACCGGGAACCAATGTAACTTCACCTGTTGTGAACTCTGCACTTGCAGGTAAAAGGACGGTTAAAAATCTTCTCATGTCCTCAGAGTGGCTTATTTGAGTAAGCAGATGGTGAAAGGATATTTATTTACCCAACAGTCTCCTTCAGCTGAAACAAGTAAAAAGGTGCAACACTCTGGTTACTGCATGTTGTATATCTCTAGGTGTTGCAGCCATGTTGGTAGTTTATTATTAGACACACTGTAGGTGTGTTGTCGCACAGAACAGGCTGTAACTGTACAAGTTTTAGACAATGTTTTGATTAAATATAATTTACATCAGATATCTTATTAACATACAGTATTTGCAAAACTAAGTATGTTTTACATGCAACTATAAAATGTAAACATGGTGTACTACTGTGATAGCAAAAAAATAAAATAAACCCCAAGTAATTAAAAGTCCAGCTTTCAAGGGAATGTATATTGCCCATCAGCTTTCAGGTTAGAGTTTAAACTAAAATCACTATATAACAAAAAATGTGAAGAGATATTGTTGTTTTGGTCAACACTTGAAAAACAAAACACCCCCACACACACACATATACAAAAAAA
>JBBPBX010022325.1:27501-41525 GCA_038048925.1 Garcialebias charrua
ATATATATATATATACTGTATATATATATATAGTATATAGTGTATATACTTATACAGTATATGTTATGAAACACGTTTTGCAAAATTGCAAAGATTGTGGAATGACTCTCAGCTACCACCACACATAACTTTATCTCAGTATCAGTACAGTTCTGTAAAACTGCCATTTGTATGTACATTTGTAGAATAATATAATTTACTTGGTGTGGCCATATTTTATTATTGCTACTTTGGGAAGTTTTTTTTTTAATCCAGCATGTGGCTTGGAAGGTTTTGGAAACAAATTGCTAAAATTTTACACAGCCACCGTGCTAAATAAATCACACTTGGAGTTTGTGTTGCGAATTGCCAAGACCAAAAATATTGTTAAACACAAAAATAAATGGACTTTATTTTGTAGCTCAAGACATTTTGTTTCTCATCTGAGAAGCTTTCTCAAAAAGCAAAGTGAAATGTCTTCAGCTAAAAAATAAAGTCCAGCTGTTTTTGTCTTTTTTATTTTTTGGATTTACCATGTCCTGGATGACTGAGAACCTTCACCTGCTGATGAAGCTATCACACAAAATCTGCCGTCCACTTAAAGTAAAGCATTTCCATATCTACCTTTAAAAAAATCTCTGCCCCTAAAATTCCAAAGTTACCCAAACAAATCAAATTTTAGCACTACATTTACATAATTCACCGACTTTTAGCCTTTTAAGTGTTTAATAATGTCAGTTGTGAACCATCCTAAATTGATCTATCTTCAAAAGTTGTTTACAGTATACAGATGTAAATGTACAATTATTGACATTTCCCCAAAAGTTTTATAAAAATCCATTCAGCGTTTCATAGCCAGTGCTTTATTTGAGCCTGATTATGCAAGAACAGGATCCGGGAACTCTCTTATTTTGACAGGGTGCATTCCGGAAACTGTTTGCTTGGATCCAGTAATGCTCAGGCTTACTAATAATAAAGTTACTAACAATATGACTTCATTGAACAAATAAAACTATATTGGATATGTGGACTGAAAATAATAACATAAACACCAATTTTAAACATAACAGCCACTTACGAGCTTCTTAAAATCAGACACAATCTGCTGGCCTCTTCAAGTAAAGCATTTTCTCCTCGACCTTTATAAAAAGCTTTGTCCCTAAAAGTACAAAGTCAATGCACATTTTTTATTTAAAAAAAAAAAACCCTCAAAAATATCATTAAACAGCACAACTAAATTGCAAATCAGTTTGACAGTTTAAGTGGATTATTAATACAAATTTGATTATTTAAAAAAAATATGAGAGCAATGTTTGATGTGTATTATTCACACCACGTATCAAAACAACAGTGCTAATTTTTCAAAAATAACAGCAATCTAAATGTTGAAAATATAGTCCAATTTACTTTATTTTATTTTTATAAGGCTTCTCATTGTTCTTAGTAGGACAATCAAGAATTGAAGCACCTGAAGGCAGTGGCAATGGAGATTGGAGCAGGAGCAAGCGAGTGGTGGGGGTGAGTGCCGAGCTGTTTGACAGAAGTGGAGCTGCTCTATTCACACACAAGGAGAGAGCTGATGTTGTTGATCTCTCTAATAGTTATTGAGTCAAGTGTTTACACATGTAGGTAAATGTAGATGTTTAAAAATTCGTTAAAATACACTAAAATGCAGGAAATGGCATTTACGTTATTCACAAATTTCTGGGGGTGGACCCAAGTCCCCCCAGCTTGCCCATCCCCAATGCTCCATCCATTATTTGCATTCTGGCATCAATCGGTTTACAAATTAAGCCCTGTTCACAACATATTTTACTGACAAGCATTGGCCACAAACAGAGAATAGCAAAAGAACTGAACTTGTGCAATCTTTTAGCGCTCAAAATCTGTGTCAGGGTCCAGTATATACTACTACATCAAACTCCAGGTCAAAATCTAGAAGGCTGACCAGGTTAGAGACATTTGTTTCTATCACTTAGCTGTGGCAGTCACCTTGAATCAAGTTGACAAGTTGTTAACCTGCGGAATACAGCTCGGGATTATTGTCTGAGAGCTTTATGAAAATATCAAAGTTCATGCTCAATAATCCAGGTGAAAAATCCAACAAAATTCAGTCAAGTAATCTGGATGGTTTATTTTCTTTCTTTTTTGAGACATTTCTTCCTTAAGCCGAATGACTTCATCAGTCTGCAGAACCACAAACAAACTCACTCCCACAAGCAGCACACTCATAGTAGACCAACCAGTTTGCTTGTTGTTTTATGAACATCCAACCGTCCAGTCACACCATGAGTCTGGAACTAGTGTCATGTATTTTGTGTGTAGTAGCTGGCAATTAAACAGTTACTGTAAAAAATAAATAAATAAACAAACAAAAAAGGCTTTAGTGTCACTTTTTTAAAAGTAACAAACTTTTGGTTTGGTGTCCCGAGTCGTTGGCGTTTATATTAAAAAGAGGTTCAAGTCTTCTGTGGTTTAATCAAATCAAGTTTAAAGTTGTCAAAACCGTGAATTTGGTCTTAACTGGAGTCTGGTGACTGGAGTCTAGACCTGTTGTTGACAGGAAGTTGATCCTCTCCAGTGAGCACAATCAGGATGGGGATGCAACAAATATTCAATTAATTTGGTCCTTTTGGTTTAAATTAAACTTAAATACTTTCATAATTAAAGAGATAATATGTTCAGTTTGACTAATTTAGATTGACTTTAGATGAATTAGGAATAATTTGATTAAAATAATAGATGCTCACAGAAGTGGTATTAGTTTTTAATCATACTGGCCTGATTGGATTGCAGCATTGGATTGGATTAAATTGTGTCCAACTGGATTTTAAATAAAATAATTTACAGATTCTAATCTGAGTGAAATTTGAATCGGGGGGGGGAAAAAAGTATTTTACTTGAAAACTTGTTTCACAATTTCTTTTTTTAGACATTAAGATGAAAACTTGTTTCAAATTTTGCCTTTCATATGATTTTTTTAATATGTCAAATATTTTCTCTTTAATTTTCAGTATGAATGGTGATTTTTTTTTCTTGTTCAGTCACATTTTGATGGGATTTAGCATTTAATTTCAAAGCTGTTCAACAAGAAACAGGACAAAATATTTGGAAAATTGAGCATGCATCAGGACAAACATATCAATGCTTATGCATTTGAGTGCGGTGTGAGTGTGTGTGTTTGTGTGTGTGCGTGTGTGTAGCATGGGGGAATATTAGAAGGCAATAGCTGCTGAAAAGAACAATGTTCTCCTTCTGTATCCAACTCCCACCAGCTTAGTGTGGACAAAACAGCAAGCAGCAGGCCAATGGATCACGTCTGAACCTGGCCCAGCCTCACACTGACACACAAACACACTCACACAAGCACATTGCAAACACAAATACCCTGTGGGCAATTCAACAACAGTCGTTGCCCTGCGGCACGGGACGTCTGTGTGTGGAACTGAACCAAAATGCAGCAGAACAAACCATCAAAGCCTGCTGGATCAGTGTATCCTCAAATACATCCTATCACACACACACCAACACACACACTTACACATTAATATAAACCCAGCTACAAACACTAGCAGCTCTGACTAATCGGCTGTCGACAGCACAACGATCCAGACCCGGCCGAGTTGCAGTCAGATGAGACAGGAGCTGTGGTTCTCACTGAGGCAGTGTGCACCATCTATAGGTGATGAGAGGAACAGCAGCTAGACTCTGGAAAACACCAGACAGAGAGTAAACACTCCCAAGGTCTCCCTACCTTGAGTCTGTTCCTGTCTGTGATAAAACAAACGCTGAATTGTTTGAACAAGCATTTTATTATCTCTGGTTCTTTGTTGAACACTGTCTGTGTGAATCCGTGCACTGATTGCCCAAAGCATAATGGTCAATGTTTCAATTTTGCTCCAGTCACTGCTCCCGAAGTCCAAAAGGCCCTTTAAGCTATAAACCACAGAAAATCATCAGGACCCGATTTAAATGAGCCATATGTTTTGATCTTGCAAAATCTTGCAAGTTTTTTTTTTAACCTCACTTTGAAAAAGAATAAAATTTCCTCCATATAAAAATCAGCCTATGTTTTCCCTTCATTGGAGGGGTACGGTCCAGAAATTTCACCTAACTACAGACCAATATCTAACCTATCAGTGCTTATTGACAGCCTTGTGAGTAAACAAATAAAGGGATTGTTTATGTTTTAACACTTTTTTAATGACTCATCAATCAGACTACAGAGTTAAGATCATAAGACACATTTAACTCAAAATTGAAAGGACTGGAAACTAACTACAATTTGTACCTTTTATGATTTGGTGGATTATAATATATTATTATTAATGTACAAAGCACAAAATGCCTTACTTCCCTCTAATGTTCAAAAGCTTTTTATTAAGAGACTGAGTTGTTATAATTTGAAGGGAACTGGGATTTTTGTTAAGTCCTAATATCATACCAGCTTAAAGGGACGCTCTATTTCCATTCAGGGAGTTGATCTGTGGAATAATTTGGAAAATGATACTAAATATGCCAAATCATTGTCTGTGTTCAAGAAAATGGTTAAATCTAAGATGTTGACAAAATACAAAAATGCCTAAAATGCTGTTTTATTGTATATTGTATTGTAAACTATTGGACAGGTTATGAAGTTGATATTGTTATTCATTTACTCATTGAGACATATTAATTGACTCTGTTTTTTTTTAATTATAGATTGATTTGCTCGTGTAATTGAGAAAAAAAGGGGCAGTTAAAATAATTTTTTTTCTTCTCACTGCCTCCTTTCATTTTATGTTCGTTTTTTATTTTTCCAAATGTTTTCTTTCATACTGTATGTAAAGTTATTTTTATATTGAATGTAAAATTAATAGACAACTAAACTAAACTAAAACTACCTGTTCGGTTTTATTTATTAATGTATTCATTGTTGTTTGCAATGTTTCTCATTTTGATTTTTTAATTTGTTGACTTGACAGTAAGGTGGTGCTTTGTATTTCTGCTGCACATCTTGGTCAGGTCTCCCTTGAAAAATATGTTTTTAATCTCAATGAGATTTTCCTAGTTAAGCAAAGTTTAAATAAATAAATAATAAAAACCAAGTTTGGAAGGATGCCTGGGTTCAAACTCTAAGTGGGTAGTTTACACCTAAACATAAAGAACTAAATTTAATCCTGCATTTTGTTTGTATTTGTATATTTCTTTCAGAAGAGCTTTGTAATTTATTTTATTTTTAAATGGGGTATTTTTGTTTCCAGAATTACAAATAAAGATAAATATTCCTAAAAACAATTTACAGAAATGTGATTATTTTTAGGAGAGGAGCCAGTTGAGGTGGCTCGGGCATCTGGTTAGGATGCCTCCTGGACGCCTCCCTGGTGAGGTGTTCCGGGCATGTCCCACCGGGAGGAGACCCAGAGGAAGACCCAGGACGCGCTGGAGGGACTATGTTTCTCGGCTGGCCTGGGAACGCCTTGGGATTCCCCCGGAGGAGCTGCTCCAAGTGGCTGGGGAGAGGGAAGTCTGGGCCTCCCTACTTAGGCTGCTACCCCCGCGACCCGACCCCGGATAAGCGGAAGAAGATGGATGGATGGATGGATGGATGGATGGATGTGATTATTTTTATTTGAGGATAACAGTTTTGTACGTGGTAGCATGGTGGCACAGTTTGTAGAGCTGTTGCCTCTCAGCAAGAAGGTTGCTAGTTCAAATCCCAGCATGGGACCATTCTGGATGGAGTTTGCATGTTCTCTCTGTGCATGCGTGGGTTTTCTCTGGATACTCCACTTTCCTCCCACAGACCAAAATCATGTATGTTAGGCTGATTGGTAACTCTAAATTGTCCATAGGTTTGAGTGTTTGGTTGTTTGTTACAATGTGTCCCTATGATGGACTTGCAACCTGTCCAGGGTGCCTCCAGCCTCTCATACAGTGACTGCTGGACATGGGCACCAATGACCCCCGCAACCCAAAAAGGAACAAGCAGGTAAAAGATAATGGCTGAATGGAAGGTAGTTACATGAATAAAATAACAATTCAAAGTACTGTATAGCATTTGTTGAAGAAATGCTTTGAGATTTTCAGTAATGAAAAGTGCGTTATAAATTGAATTAATTATTATTATTAAATGTATATTTCCCACTGCTTTTAATTCCATAGTTTTAAATTAAGATAATCTCAAGTTGAAAAATGAAGAAGTTGGAAAAGTTTTGGTCAAGCAAAGAAAACACCATGTGGGATCACAAGAGATCCTGCTCAATATGTATGTTGCGATGACTCCCATCTACTGTCACATCAAATTTCAGCCCAACGTCTGCATTCTGACATAATTACAGGCATGTTTGTTGTTTCTAATGTTCATCTTGATTCTTGAATCAAGTTGTTAAGTATTAGTAGAAGTATATTGAGTAACTACAAGCTGCTGTTCAGCAATATCAAATTGTGACTTTTTTTTATCAGCTCACATACCATCTCCAAATTAAAAGCCAAGTTGAATATAGTGCGCTTCTCAAGAAGACAGCACCAAAAGAAGACTAAAGCCCGAGATACACTCATGCGTCCTCACAATACGCCTATACGCAGCGTACGTACGCTGTGGCAAAAGCGTAGCCCCGCGTAGCCCCTCAGGGCACGTACGCGCAAAAGTTTTTTTTTACTACGCATACGCGATGCGCGGTGTCTGAACATAAACTTCCCCGGCGCCGGACTGTTTTGTATGTTACACAAATTAAATAAATTCCCCTTCTTTATCGCTGATCGGGCCTTTTCTTTTGTTTTTTTGCCTAAAGTCAAGTAACCGCTTCTTCCTCCGTTCACTCGATGATTGAAATGAATGAATTCAGGTCCTACCTGGGTGCGGCGATGTTTTAAATATCCCTGGTGGGCTGTGTGCTGCAGGAAAAGCACTCCCTGTTATTATTTTTATTTCTGAGAGAACTTTTTACAACATATATAGTAGAAACACCGCATGAACACCGCCGCGGTCTTCAAGGCGCTACATGAGCTGGCTGTCAATCATTTCAGTAGGCGTGTCAGCAAGTAACCAATCAGCGAGCTCAGTTGAGTCCCCTCCGTGTGCAGCTGCTCATATTACAACAAGGAGCTGAGTTTCTGACATATGCTGAAGCATATCAGCAAAACACATGCGCACAAAATGCGCGCGTATGGTGGCGTACCTGAGGACGCATGAGTGTATCTCGGGCTTAAGGAAGGAACCAAAAGCAGTCTTTGACAAATTTCCAGTCAAGGTTTGCAAGGCAATATGGGCGATGGTTCGCAACCCAGAAAATCTGAAACGGACTGCATGCAGCCAAATCTCAGATCTCACAGGGTTTCCAGGAGGCCTGCTATGACAGTTTTCACAGCCTGCTGATGGCAACATGCGCACTGGAACCTGTATGTGTGGAGGAACAACATGTTTACTGCTGCTTTGACAGGGGAACAGTGTTTGGTGGAGGCAGAGTGATGTGTACAGCAGCATTGTCTTTACTGGAAAAAAAAAACAAGGCTTGTCATCATTGAAGGAAAGCTCAACTGAGAGAGAGATACTGAGATGAGATGTTGCAATCATTGGCAACGCCGTCTCTACAGTCTGGGACCAAACCCTGTCCTCAAATATGACAACATTCACCCCCACAGAGCGGGCTGTGTCAGAGACTACGTTCAGAATTTGGGACTGATAATGAACATAGCAAATCTTTCATTTATCCACACAAGCTGATTTAATTTTAAAATTTCTGACATGAAAGGTTACGGATGATGTGCATTCCTTCAATAAATAATGAAAAGAAAATCCAAAGGACCAATACCAGAGCTCAAAATGATCCATACTGAGCCACAGTATTTACTGTACCACTCAGTTATGCTGTTTTACAACACCTGGAAACAACATCATTATTATTATTATTTATCTAATAACACTTGTTATTTTTGTAATAAAACTCATGCCTGAATGTTTTAATATTCCTATTTTAAATTCAATAAACATGCCTTTGTTTTTAGTGCTCGTTGCACATTATGAGGATGCACTGGATGCATGCAGGACAGTGCATCTACACTGTATTTATTTGTCCTGTTGTAGAAGGTAGAACTATACAGAATACACAAACTCTTGCTCTGGCAATTAGAAGTGATGGGAGTTTGCGTAATGAGGCCGGTTTAAGACTTAAAGCCACTGGTGATGCTGGCAGCTTAATTCAATAGCTGACAGATAATTAGGCTGAGTAGTATAAACAGATTAATATCTCCCTGCTTGGTAAAACACAGAACCAGCAAACACAGGAGATGTGTACGTGTGTCAGGGGGCAGGGGAGGAGGACGTTTGGAGCTTAGTTTGACCACCTGATTGTTCGGTGTTTGACCAATGAAGACAAGAGGAAACAAGGTCAGAGAATACGTACAATCAGAATGTTTCACACAGGAATGTATTCTACTATTGTCTCTGAGTCTTTCTACTTTCAAAAGTAACATCCCTTTTGAGTCTTTATGCTTCTTTTGGGGGGTATTTAAACTAATATTCTTTATTTTGGATAATCTCAAAATTTAAATAAAGGCCTGTCATTCCATGCAGGAATGCATATCACCTGCAGCCGTTCATCCCAGACTTTTAGACCTCAGTCCTCTTAAGAAGACACATGATGGTGTTGCAGTTGTTGGTCAAAGCTTCAGACATCCCTCTCAAGAACAAGGGTTGTAAATGATGCTCAGCAACTACAAATGTACTAGCACATTGGATTTTACCTCACGTTCTGTAAAATGACAGAACTATAACCATGTTTGTGTTGGAAACTGTTGGATAGCTTGGGCAGCCATCTTAAATTGAATAGACAACAAAGATGAATCAGTTATAGACAAACTACTAATGATCAGATTCTTCAAGTTAAAAAAAAAAAAAAAGAAACTGTCATGTTGTTTTTGTGATATTTTGCTAACATACAAAAATAGTGTTGACTCATATATTGGAGCAAGGCACAGCTACTACCACATCCGATTTTAGCTTAATATATTAAAACTGGCCAAGTAAAATCCCTTTTGTGTTTTTGAAGTTCTGTTAGCTTTAGCGACCATCTTGAATCGGTTCGAGCCCAAAAGGTAATCAGTTATAGATATACATCCACTTGATAAGTTCCATAAGTTTAATGAAAAGCATCATGAAAACTTAAAATTTTAGAAATAACTGTAGGTGTCAACCATGTTTGCTTGTTAGCAAAATATCCCATTAACCACTGGGTGAATTTAAACAAAACTCTCAGAAAGCATGACTTGTTTAGAGATCTGGTTTACTTTTGGAGTCTACGTTGAAGACGTTTTCCACAGATGATTGAAACAAACTCAAATTGAATATTTAGTGATCCATATTTCTTCCGTACATTTTTTGGCATCTTTCTCATTCCACAATGTTTGTGCTATTTTAACAAATCAAACGTTCAGCTCTTTCAGGACAATCCTGTTATGACTTTTGGTTTTGGTGCAATTTTAGCTTTTTGAAATATTTAGCCTTTTCTGCCACTTTTTTTTTTCTCATAGAAAATGTTTTGAACTCATTTCCCATCCTTCAAATCTTTAGATATTTTTACAACCTCTTACTGCTCCTTTCACATTTTGTTCTGGTTCAGCTTCTTTCAGCTTCCTTGTGCAATTTTACACTTATTTCAGCTACTTTCAGCTACAGTCATTTCAGGGTTTTTTTCATCTATTTTGTGCTCCTTTCATACTTTTTCTGCTGACTACAACATTTTTGTGTTTCTTCTAACTTATTTCTGCTAAGTTCAGCTTGTTATGCTCATTTCAGTTTATTTCTGCAAGTTTCAGCTTTTTCTGCTATTGCAGCTACTATTTAGATGGTTTTATGTTAATTTTTTTCCAGCTAATTCCACTTTTTTTTCTAGCTCATTCCAATTATTTCAGCTCCCTTCTGGTAGTTAAGCTCCTTTTCTGCCTTTTCAGCAACTTTTCAGCTAGATTTTTCTTTGCTATGTCCAGCTTCTTTCAGATAATTTCCACTTTCTGTTCTCATTTCTGCTTATTTCAGCTTAATTGGACAAAATGATGCTCTCCCCACTTCCTTATAGTAAACTAATTTCATTTCTGCTTTTTAAGCTACTTTTCAGCAGTTTTTTTTTTTTTTTTGGCTAATTTCTGCTCTTTTTTCCCCCAGATATTTTCTGCCTTTTTTGTGATAATTTCTGCTTCTTTCCACCTAACTGGGCAAACGTGATCTTCGTGCCTTCTTCTGCTACTTTAAGCTTTTTTTGTGTGTGATCTTTTCAGCTACCATTTTTAGCAAATTTCATTTTTTCAGATAAAATTAAGTTTGTCATAGTAATTTCTGCTACTTTCAGTATAAGTAATGTCTTTCTGTTGATTTCAGCTTTCATATTTTTCTGTTAGTTTCAGCTTTTTCTGCCTTCTCAGCTAGTATTTAGCTGTTTTTATACAAATTTTAGCTTTTACAGATAATTCCACATTTTGTGAACTCAATTCAGCTCTTTCTGCTTGTTTCTTGTAGCTTAATCTTCTTTCTAAGTTTTCAGCCACTTTTCAACTCATTTTAGCTCATTTCAGCAGCTTTCCAGCAAGTTTTCAGCAATAAGCATTCACACTGCATTTTTTGCAGAACTTCTCTTTGTGTTGTGACCCTGAGTTTTAGTGTGGTAGTAGCAGAGTCATATACAACACACACTCTGCATGCTTATACATCATCATTTACAAGATGTTTTATTTCTCATTAAAATATTATCTTAGTTTGTAACTTTGGCATGAACGGTGGTGGGCAATATGCAGTCCTTAAAGTAATGCTAAGTCTTAATGTATTTATTATTTGGTGTGTTTTTTTTTCCAATATGGTGGAGTTATTGCTCCTTTATGTTTTCCAGCTGGAGGCACACAATGCAAAATGCAGAACAGGGCACAGCAGCAGCTGCCAGCTGATTTATTGACGACTCATCAGTGCCAAATTTCATGCACATAACACTTAGCTGAAATGGTGCTTTAGGACTAAACAGAGTTAAACTGAAATCTTAGCTTTTTGATTTCATAAATTAATTATTTAAATGTTAAATTGAAAGCTGAGAGAATATCAAGAACATTTATTTTTTCTTCTCTCTCATCCGTTCTGTCTTCTCTCAAGGTGCCATTAAAGAAATCCCCAATTACGTCTAATAATGATGTAATCAAGCATGGCTGACGAGCCAGCAAGCTTTAATTAAGTTATTAATTAGCTGAATAATGGGATTTTTATTCACCAGGACAGAAGCCACTGTCTCCAAAGCACTGAAGTGCATGTGTGAGTGTACGAAGGTGAGCTGGAACAAGGTGTGTGTGTGTGGTGGTTAAGGGAGTGAAAGGAGACATGTAGGATTGTGAGGAAGCAGATGACAGACAAAAATATACTCTCAAAGTAAACCATTTATCATAATCTGTGTAGAAACTGTTCAGAAGGCCACGAGGGAGAACCTGTTAAATGAAGTCATTTCCACATTCCTGTGTTTTCCCATCAAATTACAGCGCACAAGCACGGCCTCTTCAAAGTGTTATGATAATATTTGGCCTCTGCGCCCGGCTGCTGGAGGCTGCTTTCACCCCCTCGCATGTTCAGACTGCACAGGGCAGGTCGACAGAAAGATATCCACACAATCCATAATTACCTGGATGTGAATAATCTGAGGCGACCCCGTGACTCCAAAGGTGTTCTGCAGGTTGATCCAATTAACTTTAAACTAAGGGCCTCAATTTATCTGCAAATGGCTGCACGTCTCCAGGGCAGCTGATAATGTCAAGTTTCTCTCTCACAAAACAGCAATTTATTCCATTTCATCAATGCACCAGCTCTTTTCCTTCTGCCTAAACCCAAACTAAACTACACTAAACTAGAGAAGAACTCATGCGTGCTGTGGAAATCACAGTGAACACTCGGCACTGAAAGTTAGAAATTAGCTAAAATGGTACATGTATTAGTCAATAAAGTTGTATATTATTGTATATAATTCTCCTGTATCTACAGTTAATTATCCCAGTACTTTTCCATAGACCCTGTCTGTTCCTTTGTTCTGTCACACGGTCACCCACCTCAACCTGTTCTCTTTTACTGTACAATCAAGCCACCTGTTTCCAGTTATCTCTTTAGCCCCAACCTTTAGCTCATTTTCACAGTTCAGCTGCAGCCTGGCATTGTGTGCGCTTCATGCAATGTCCAGTTCTCATCTGGGTTTTCTTGCCTGGTAGTTTATCTTCAACTCCTTGTAGTTGTTGCTGCCAAACCAATCTATTGTATGTATTTAATAGTTTTTATTTATTTATTTATTGTTATTTATGTTTTAATCAAACTCGTTGAGTTTGCATTCCTGGGTCCAACTTAATAAATAAATAAAAACTACTAAGTAATAGTTAAAGGCCAAAGTTAGCAAAATAAATAAATAAATAAACAAATAACAAAAAGTAAATAAAAATAAGGTAAATCTAAACATATAAAAACATACCTAAAAGCTAAAATCATCTAACTAAAAGTTGAAATCAGCAACAACCTTAGCTTAAAGCTATAATGATCAAAACAGTAGCTAAATGCTAAAATTGGCTAAACCATTGCTCAAACTTATAATTAGCTAAATAATAAATAAAGCTAAAACCAATGCAAGCGTAGCCAAAAGCTAAAAATGTTTGCTCAATAGATTAAAGCTAAAACAAGCTGGTTTTAGTTTTTAGTCAACGTATTTCTGATCAGACCAATTTACTGCTTTTAGCTTTTAGACGTTTCCCTCTCTTTATAAAATTGTGTCCACCGCTCTCTTGGGTTATATGAGAAACCCCCCGGAACTGGAAGCCCAGAAGGAGATGGGGCTCATCTCATCTTGTCACACAGGGACCACATTTCTATTCTAGTCAAAGACAGAGGCAGAGCCTCAGGATTCTGTCACGTCCTCCAGTGTCAAACTTCAAACTGTCACTGTCTCCTCCTCAGACGGAGGAGGAGGTGGAACTAAGCTGTGAAGCAGATGGAAGCTAGATCAAACCCAATATAAAGAGACCTTCTCACATTCACGCAGCGAGGTGAAGCCGCTGCGGTGCTTTGTAATGTTCTCTGAGCTTTTACCTGCTTACCTTCATCCTTTCAAACCTTTTCCAATTTTGTGAAAGCATGTGTGTGATTTATGCAGGTGGGAACCCTCCAGTCGGCACAAACCTTTAATTAGAGTGGTTTGTATGATTAAACAGTGCGTTTTCTCTTTGCTTTGCATTTGTTTATCACACAATCTGGTTAGAGCTTTAGATAGACTGTAGTTTTGTTCAGAAAGATTTAATTTTGATCTTTCATAAATAGATTCATTCTGAGGGGAATATTTTTGGTGCTTTGAGTTCGGAGCTGAGATAGGGGCAGGTTTGCAGTGTTTGCAATGTTCTTTCTTGTTGTTACTTTAACAATTCATACAGTACTTTACAATGGATGATGACCTAATTGTGGAGTAAAATAATCTGCCAGAATGTGAATGGTCTTTGGAAGGGCTTGGCACAGTCTTTAGTATTGTATAAGGACTGCATGATAAAGTGTGATAGATAAACCATGATGCAACAAAGTTCAGTCAGGTTATCTGGACAGCTTCTTTTTTTTTTTTTTGAGACATTTCGTCCTTCATCCAAAGGACGTCATCAGTCCAAGGTGCCACAAACAGCACAATCACATAGTGAACCAACCAGTTTGTTGGTGATAAGATGGTTTCTGGGGCCCACACTCACCCCTGTCAACTCCTCCGAGGCAGCCATAGCCAAAGTGGTTCACAACATCAAAGTTCATGTTCAATAGTCCAGGTACAAAATCCAACACAGTTCAGTCAGGTTATCTGGACAGTTGCTTGTTTTTTTTTTTTAGACGTTTCATCCTTCATCCGAAGGACTTCATCTTGATAACACCCACTCATGACAAACCATGATTGTTTATCATGAGTGGGTAGAGATGTTGGAGTGCACTAACTGCATTTCCATGAAGTTTCATCATGGTCCAGTGTCAGAAATCAAAGCAGAACTGGCCTCACATCAAATCTTCAACCATGATTGTGACAATGTCATGG
>JBBPBX010022326.1:5415-16020 GCA_038048925.1 Garcialebias charrua
ATACTTTGGCACCCTGAATTAGATCAAATGCAGAAGTCATTAAAGGCAGAGGATATTTATTCTTTACGGTTATGTCATTTAACCCACGATAGTCAATGCATGGTCGAAGTGACCCATCCTTCTTTCCAACAAAAAAGAAACCAGCACCTGCAGGTGACGATGAGGGTCTGATAATTCCTGCTTTCAGGGAGTCAGAAATGTATTCTCGCATAGTTTTTTGTTCGGGCTGGGACAAAGAAAATAAACGTCCCCTTGGCGGTGTAGTGCCTGGTAATAACTCAATTGAGCAGTCGTAGGGCCTATGGAGTGGTAAAGACATAGCCTTACTTTTGCTAAAAACTTTGGCTAGATCGTGGTAGCAATGAGGAACATGAGTCAGATCCGGAGTCTCCTCCTTTATTTTGATAATATCACTGGTCTGTTGTGCAGATTGTAGACAAGAAGATAAACATTGCTCAGACCACCCCAGGATGTTGCTGCTTCTCCAGTCGATCTGAGGATTGTGTTTCTTCAACCAAGTAGCTCCCATCACAATGGGTAAATCTGGAGAGTTGATGAGGAAGAATCTTACTTTCTCGACATGGTTACCACAAATCTGGAGTTGAACCTCTTGTGTCACCATACTAGTCTGATTGATAGGGTGACCATCTAGAGCTAGAACTCTGCGAGGTATCTCTGTAGGAAATGTCTGGAGGTTCAGAGATTTTGCAAAATTAATGTCCATAAATTCAGAGTCTGCACCAGAATCAATAAAAAGTCTTACTGGTATTTCCTTACCATTGGCTTGGAGGTTTGCGCTGACGTGAAGTAGAGGTGGTCCTGTTGAGGAGGTGGCGGCTCTATATTTTGGATATTGGTGAGCAGTTCTGGACTTGACCGGGCATGTAGCAACTTGATGTCCTGCAACTCCACAATAAAAGCATAATCCCTCCTGAAGCCTCTTTTCTCTCTCTCGTTGAGACAGTCTGGACCTTCCAATTTGCATGGGTTCCTCTGCAGATGGTGAGGGTGGTGAAAGTGGTTTTGGCTCTGGGGTGAAGAATCTGGGGGTTGAGTACATTACCCTTTCAGACCGAGTTTGCCTCACCTCTCTGCGACGTTCTTGAAGGCGTAAATCAATCCTGGAGGCCACTGCCTCCAATTCTCTGAGGGTGGACGGAGGATCACGTGCAGCCAACTCATCCTTGATGTCGTCATTGAGAGCCTGCCAAAAGATATCTTGAAGAGCTTTCTCATTCCATTCACTGTCAGCAGCCAGAGTGTGAAAATCTATGATTAATTCAGAGACTCTGTGGTTGCCTTGACGTAATTTCAGAAGTCCTCTGGTTGACTCTTGAGTGGGAAGAACATGATTAAACACTCTCATTAGTTCAGCAGAAAAATCTCTGTACTTATAACAGATCAGTGAGTCTCTTGCCCATTCAGCAGTGCCCCAAATTTTAGCTTTGCCAGATAATAAGGAGACTACATAGGCCACCTTTGAACGTTCAGATGGAAAAGCAGAGGGTTGTAGTTCAAACTGTATTTCACATTGAGTCAGAAATGGTCTGCATTGAGATGAGTCACCAGAAAAAACCTCAGGAGGAGTCAGTTTAGGTTCCTTGGAAGCCATGGCCTGTGATGACTGGGCTAGTCCAACAGATGGCGCCAGATACTCAGTTCTAGAATCAGAATGAGGTGAGAGACAGGTTGTAAACTGGACACTTGACTGATCAGTTTGTTTGTTTTCAAAAAAATTGTTAACCAGTGTGGTAGTGAAACTCTGTTTGGCCAGATTTAATGTCAAGACTGAGTTTTTGAGTTTCACTAATAAACCGAACACTGGAAAAGTTTTAACAATTTTATTGAGAAACAGGAAGCTGGAATGGGTCCTGATCGTCACCGGTAACTTGAGTTCTGCACAAGAGATTATAATATTAGTGACAGGATTTGAACAGGTAGATGTTTTTATCTTTAATAAAAACACTAACCTTTTTAGGCTGTTTTTGATCGGAAGGGAATTCCTTGATGACGTAGGCCGGTAGTGACGTAGTCCGGCTTTACTTCCTTGTTTACGTTGATGCTTCGTGCGGACTTTCACACGAAGGGGGTTTTCCTTGGTTCGAAGCGAGATCATACACAGGTTGGCAGAGAGGCGAATAATGTTGAAAGAGGCAGGCTTTACTCGTGGTCGTGAAAGGCAGTCTTGGGTTCGTTTCCGTGAGGCAGATGGCTGAACAGGTCCGACAAGGAGAGAGGCAGGAGGGCGAAGTCCAGTAGCGAGTGCAGGAGTCAAAACCAGGGAAGCAGAGTCCGAGACAGTACCAATAGGGGCTGAGGCGAGAGACGTGAGACCAAAAAACCAAAACAGAGTCGTAGCAGGCAAGACAGGACAAGACATGGGCGCTGGATAACTACTAGGCAAAACCGTTCATAAATCTGGCAAGGAATGACTGTGGACGTGGGGCTTAAATACAGGAACAAACAGGTGAGTGCAATGATCGTTAATGAGGCATTGGGCATGTGGGAGGAGGGAACAATGATGTGTTTGCTGTGAACATGATATGACAAACAGACAGAATGTGGATCATGACATGGGATCATGACACATGTTGCCTACTCACAGCGATTATAACGCTGATAACGTTATGTTAAACATGCTAGTAGGTAGTAGGTTACCTATTCTCCGCTACGAATGGGGATGATAACAGTTGATAACGCCCATTCTATGTACTGACAACATCCGAACCCGCTGTTCACACCTTAGTCCTAAACCTAACCCCTAACCCACCAACGGGACTGCTTCTTATGGGGCCCGGGCTTTGGGCCCCATAAGAAGCAGTTGGTCCTCACAATTTGGTAAAACTCAGAAAAATGGGCCTCACAAAGTAACATAAACAAGGACACACACACACACACACACATACAGAGACCTCAGTCAGGACCTGTGGAAGGTGCTCACGCTTTAAGCGATATTATGTGTAAAAACTGGAAGAAAATCAAAGTCATTTTCTTTATTCTGGCTGCTGTGGCTTGTGGTTCCCTCGGGCAACGGGGGCGACGGCAGTTAAGCGTCGTTAGGCCCCCGAGTCTAGGAAGTTTATGGAGCTGCACGGTCTGCCAAACACAACAGAGGAAACTGCAGCTGGAGGCCCCATACCACAGGTAGGGCCAAAGAAAGGTGGTCCAAGCCCTCACAGCTCCAATCTTCCCTCAACAAGCCACATATTTTCATTCAGTGTGATCAGAGGCTTAAAGTCCTCTCTTTCCCGTCCAACCCTAATTCACTTGTTGAACTGACTCACAGCTCTCGGTCACTTTTCTCAGCAGATGAATAAAAGTTTGCCCTGAACACATGAAGGTGCTGAACAAGTTTTTATGCTTGTGAAAGTTTTTTTTTTTAAAGATCTCGATACGACACTTTTCTTTTCTCATTTAAATGCTAATAACTTAGAGGACATCGTTGACAGAGAGTGCTGGGAGCAGAGCTTTGCTCCTATCTGGCTCGAGCACAAGGTGAGCACCTGACTGTTAATTTCCAAATGCAGCCCAATCTGTTTGGAGGCGTGAGGCACTTGTAGCTTTGTTTAAAAGCCTTGTGCATGTGCAGCCTCCCGTACTTTCTTGTGTTTATCTGAGGCTTTGTTAGCTGCAGACCTAAGACTTTCAGGAATCAGAATTATCCCCAACAACGAGCTAAACGGAGCCACTTTTAAACACAAAGCACAATGTATGCACCCTGCTTTCTACGTCTTGGATAAAATAAAATAAAAAGTTCATTTGTCAAAAATGTAATGAAATCAAACTTTTACTAAATTACATTTGTTTATTAAAGTAACATTGTCTCAAAATACAATGGGTTGTATTTTTTTTTCTTTTGTGTTCAAAAGACAGGATTTAACCTTTACTAAAAAAGGAAAAAAAATCCTGAAGTAATTTCTGGTTAAGCTCCCTTCACACCCGCTCTCACAACCTGCAGATTAAGGGCCAGTTTACACGGCGCGTATTTTGAGTGTAACCGCTACTTTCTCTTTGCGACTTTGCTTATCGCCTACACGACGCTGCTGGCCCCCCTCGATGACACCGATACTTTTCTGACCCTGCTCTCAAGGTGGAAGTTTTTCGCAGACCCCCCGTTGATAATGTAAACATCTCCCGTGGAGCTTTTGTTTGAACACATGCACGCAGCACGCACGCGCAGACAGCCGGCATTTTAACAATGGCGGTGGACTGGACAGTGGACACACGCACCACTTTCTGAACTATAGCTGATGGAATATATTTTGATTCTCATATTTAATTATTCTACACCTTACCTGCATCTGTGTTGGAAGAGAGCCAGCTGCCTGGATCCAGTTGTCTGTTAACGAGGCAGTCGGACATTTCACGTGTCACGCTGCACTATAACATACTAAATGTGCTATATATTAACAGTTTAACAATAATAAACAGTATTTATGTTAGCGTGGGAGATATTTACATTTATCTGAGCTAAATGAAGCTATCTGGACTCGTTACGTCATGCCTAACATGCTGCATGTTGAAAATGAAGACACCAGGTTGATTTTTAATTTATTTATTTATTCAACACCACAAACTCATGTCACAAACACTGAGAATTAAATTGAACACTTTTAAAAACACGTTAACCGAACTTTAATGAACTGGACTCTGTTGTTCATCCTGGTGGACACTGGACCCACATCCGAACCGCCGGTCCGCTTCGTGGAACAGCTTCGACCTCGCAGGAAAAAAATAAAAATAAAACCTCAGTTGGTTGTTCTGTGATCGAACTAAACACAAGGAAACATTATTAAGAACATGGTTTACCTTGTAGCGCTGCTGTAAATCAGCTGATTCTCACGGACTAAAGTCAGACATGTTGACTCGGTTCCGGTCCAGACGTCCAGTCAGCAACTGGTGTGCAGATGAAGCGGTCCACTTGGTGTCAGATCTGTTGACTCTTATCCAAATTCCAGCTTTAACTTGTTGTTAACTTGTTGACAACAACTTGTAGTAGCTGAACTTTTAGCCAGAGAGGAAAACAGGCTGCCTCGTGTGCTTTGTTTACCTCAAGCAGCAGTGGGTGGCGCATGCGCAGTAGTGAAGGTTCCAAAGATCACAGCGCCATCTACAGGCCCAGCATGGTAACTACAGTAAATTCATGAGTACGGGGGGTGGAGGGGGGAGAGAGTCGTATCCACAGAATTCGCCCATGTCAACGCAAAACTTTCAACCTAATTAACATACCCAAAAGTTGCGTTTCCCCCACACAGTGTCCGTGTAAACAGGGCCTTAGACCTGTCGGGACGCAGCCGGATTGCAGCAAATTTGGAAAACCTCGTTCAGTGTTCAGACAATGCCTCCATGCTCGAAGTCCTCTTCAAACAGGTTGTTCCTGTTTTTTGTACATACCCGGGACTCATCTCTGCCCCCTTCATCGCACTCTATATGTCAGCAGCAAAGTTATCCCACCAGTGACGCCGAATTGTCACGGCAGAAAGATAAGGGAGCCTGGAAACACCCAGCTTGTTGATTTTTAACAGTTTATTACAAAATAAATGTCAAGCAGAAAATCCCAGGGATGAGACGGATCAAGCAGCAGCGTCTGTCTAACCTCAGACTGTCGAGGAAACAAAGTTATTCTGTAAGAAATAAAAAGGCCACCATACAAATGACCTGTTACTTAGAAGGCATGAATATTAAACTGTGAACAGACATATACTGTGCATGAATATCCTGTTGCATAATGAGGACATCTTCAAAGACCTACACTAATCAGTATATTTTATTTTTCTATGACAGTGCAGGGTCTACAGGTTCCAATCTCCTCTCACTTCTTTCTGTGTAGTTTTTGCATGATCTCAAACCCTTTGTTTTCTGCAGGGTTTCTTCCACAGTCCAAACACATGCATGTTAGTTTAAAACAAAAAGTTTTAAGTTGATCATAGAGGTAATTATCTGATCGTTGCATTGCTTCATTCTGCAGAAGGTCTGAACTGCACCATAAATTGTGCAAAAAATAAACCAGCATGCATTCAAATCCATGCATAAATGGGTGGAAAAGAATGATCAGTGAGTTGTAAAACAGTCTAACCAACAAAGTAAATGCACTTTATGGTTCAGTGCCTCACAACAACCACAGAGCATGCAGCGTGGCACATCTCTCCACACGCTGAACCGATAAGCTGAACTGTATAAGAATAAAAAAAATGCTGATAAAACACCTGGTGTGTGGTCACACCCCGCAAACACCTTTCACACCAGGAATGTAGGTTCTTCTGCAGAACGTTTAAAACAACTTCATACACTACTTACATAGATGTCATCGACAGCTTGAAGTTCTGCTTTCACCATTATTTTTTATTGTAAATCTAACATTACAATAATTTCTTAGCAAGAAATCCTTCTCTGTCAATTACACAAGTCATCCTGGATTCCCATGGACCAGAACATGAAATAAACAAAATGTGACGACAGCTGACAGCAAATACTGTAATTTTTAGGAGAAGTGAACTTATTAATGAATGTCTCCATTAAAGCTGCAGGTCTTGGCTCTATATACAACCTCAACTGCAAAAAAGACGTGTCGTTGTGTAAAAGTGTAATTACAAGAAAATGCAATGATTTGCAAACCTGAAAAAAATCCATCATATGTTGGGCAACAGATCTAAAAAAAAAAGGAAGCGAACAAAGACAACAAAAGGCTGAAAAATGGGTGGTACAAATAAGAAACAGATGGAGGAGCACATTATAAAATATTAGGTTGATTGGCAACAGTTCATTAAGAAGACTGGGTTTAAAAAGAGCATTTTAGAGAAGCTGAATTTCTCAGAAGTAATGATGGGCAGAGGTTCACCAGTCTGTGCAAACTGTTTCTAAAAACGGTGGAATAAGACTGAGTTTCACATAATTTACAGTTTATAATTTCATCAGCCGATTACAGGAATCTGTAGAAATCTCGGAGCTTTAAATTGATAGTTAAAATTGGATGGATGTGATCTTTGGGCCCTCAGGGGCCACTGCATTAAAAACCAGGTCTGATACTGTTATGAACATCTACACATGGGCTGAGTCCACAAATCATTGTCTGTAAACACAGTTCAATAACCTGCCTCTATGATGCTATGGGGGTGCATTAGTATCCATGCCTGGACAGCTTAGACTTCTGAAAAGACCCCTTTAGTGCAGATAAATATTTACAGATTGAACAAATACTTCATGTCTGGACAACGCCTTCTTAAGGAAAGTCTAAATAATTCAGCAAGTCAATGTTAAAGGTATTGTGACAGGATGTTGGAACTATACATAAAGTGGCACAACATATATATGTTGTATCATTCAACTATGTTCGTTTTTACAAGCAAAATGATTAATCAATGAAAATTTGTTTCAAAGTGATTTTAAACTTGGCGCCGTGTTTCGTCATGGGAAATCCAAGTTCATCCGCATGCGATGTCCTGTGTTGTAGGGATATGAAGTTCTGTCTGCGGCTGCTAATAGAACGCAGTTTCATTGTCTTCAAGGTCGCCTATTTATTTTGTATAACATGAAAAATGCTGGTACGTTGTTTCGCATTTGGGTGCTCTAATATCGCCAGTGAACAAGTGAGCCTTTTCACTTTACCAAAAGATGAAATACTTTGTCAAGAATGGACAAAACAATCTCGGAGTCCCCCCTCCTTACCTGAACGTTAAGGCTCAAATAAATATGGCTGCAGACCTACATTATAACCAGCTGTTTCTTGTTCATCACTCGAAATAACTTTGGCTTCCCAAACTGAAGACAAATCACTCAAATATTCACTTAAATTGCTTAATTCCTCGGTTTCTATATTCTCCGCCATTGTTATTTACAATGTGCATTCATTACATTGCGTCATAAAAATGCGTCAGCGTTTGACCCCTCCTTTCTCTACCCGAAAAAAGCGTCCCCCTCAGTCTCTTGGTGTGTGCTCTCTCTATAGCAGTTAGCAGCCAGTGTGTTACTCTGCAGCCTTATTGCTTGTTTTCGAAGAGTCAGACGAAGACTTTTTAACATGGAGGGTGAACTTGTGGATGTTTCTCAGCGGCCTACGCGACGACGTCTGGATTTAAAAAAGTTCGCCATTAGCACTCTTCAAAATGGCGTCCGCGACGGCCACAGAAGCCAGGATTTTACAACAAAACACGGTAAAACAATTATTTCTTTGCTGAGAAAAAATATATTTCATAGCTGACGTTATAGCACAAGTTCTTCTGAGCTTGAGAGTTTCACGAAATGGTCAAATCTGCTGGATTTAAAAAAAGTAGTTCGCCATTAGCACTGTTCAAAATGGCGGCCGCGACAGCCACAGAAATTAAGAACATAAAATAGCTGACAGGGCAGCAAACTTACATACTCAGGGAATCACAAGGAACTCAGGAGACAGAGGCAACAGGAGACAATGCCAGGACAACAATAAACACAGAGATACAGACTTATTTTTGATTTGATTTGATGTTTATTCATTCATTTTAAAAGATCCATCCATCCATCCATCTTCTTCCGCTTATCCGGGGTCGGGTCGCGGGGGTAGCAGCCTAAGCCGCTTGTATCCGAGATCTTGTTCTTTCGGTCATAACCCAAAGCTCATGACCATAGATGAGGGTGGGAACGTAGATCGATCGGTAAATTGAGAGCTTTGCCTTTTGACTCAGCTCTCTCTTCACCACGACAGACCGGTACAGCGCCCGCTTCACTGCGGACGCTGCACCTATCCGCCTATCGATCTCACGCTCCAGTTTTCCCTCATTCGTGAACAAGATCCCGAGATACTTAAACTCCTCCACTTGGGGCAGGACCTCCTCCCCGACCCGGAGATCCGGCTCATTTTCAAAGAACAATACAAAAATCAGATACAAGAATGCAAGTAGGATAAAATGAAAGGAGCAGAAAGAAGATGATATCTCATTATTATATCTGCCCCTTATTTCACAGTTTGTTCAACCAATGATAACCTTCAAACTACTGTACATCACAAAATGAATAACTCTACAAATTTTTTCTAACTGTAATACACAAACACACTAAGCTACATCATAAGTACAACATAAGTGTAATACACAAACACACTAAGCTACATCATATATAGTTTTTGAGCAAGTCCTTTTTGACCTTTTTCTTAAATGTATACATTGATTTTGCATTTTTAACATCACTCTCCAGAACATTCCACAATCCAACTCCCTGAATTGAGGTAGACCGTCCCTTTAAGCTGGTTCTGAATTGTGGTTTGATGAATATCTGTCCCTTTGAGATTGTAATAACTTTGTCTTTTTATAAAATTTCTTTGGATATTTAAAGGTAATGTGTTATTATGAGCCCTATACATAACTGATAAAATACTATATTCTACCAATTCCTGGAATTTCAATAAATTTAGCTGAAGAAACAAGGTGTTTGATGGGTGACTGAAATGTTTTCTGGTGATTACTCTTACAGCTCTCTTTTGTAAAATAAAAACAGGCTTTGTAATTGTTTTGCACGCTTTTCCCCAAACCTCAATACAATAGATTAAATGTGGAACAATGATTGTGTTATACAACATATACAGAGCTTTATCAATTAAAAAATCCCTGACTTTATATACAGGTACATGAACACACAGCATGACAATCACAAACACCTGGACAACAAAATGGAGGAGATAAGCAAGACAATTAACAGAGAGACCAGGGAGTGTAGGGATGGGGACCCACCACCTGAGAGCAACATGCTTACAACTGTTATCTTGAAGTTCTAGGGTGTAGAGAGCCACAGAAACGGTTATGGTAGGCCGGATTTGGCCCACGGGCCTTGAGTTTGACACATGCGATCTAGTGGTACTAAAAGTAACAAAAGAAGAAAAAAAAAACAGCCAAATATGTCAGCAGTTTAGCTAACAGACTTTGGAATGGGTACATTTTGTCCTTGTCAAACCTGTTGAAGAGAACCAAACTAAATACTCTGAAACTCAAACAACTTACTGTATAACAGTTCATGCACCGCTAGTTGGCAGTGTAGTGCAAATATTGCATAACTTGCTGCTACCAATTGTTGAATTTAATTAGCGGATTAGAATTAGCTTCCCCTAATTTTCATAAGACATTAGTGCTTTTGAAATTGCGGACCTAAATAAATTAATTAGTGCTTTAGAAATAGCGGAACTAATTTTTGGATTAGCGTTGCCCACCACTGTATATATATATATATATATATATATATGTATATATATATATATATATATATATATATATATATATATATATATATATATATATATATATATACATATATATATATGTATAGTATATATATATATATATATATATATATATATATATATATATAATAATAATAATAATAATAATTGTCTAATCTTGTCATCTGCGTATGTTTCCCATACACAGACGAAATTCGTCTCTGCATTTAACCCAACCACCTACCAGGCGGTGCAGTGAGCAGCCATAGAAGGCGCTCGGGGAGCTGGAGAAATAGGTGTGCACTCATAGACACCCCAAGATGTGTAGTGGCCGGGACGCGAACCCGCGTCCTTCGGGTCCCAAGTCAAACGCCCTAACCACTACACCATCTTGGCTCCTATATATATTATATATATATATATAT
>JBBPBX010022326.1:29665-41524 GCA_038048925.1 Garcialebias charrua
TCAAAGTCAAAGTCAAAGTCAACTTTATTGTCAGATCTGCAATATGTACTGTACAGGACATACACAGGACCGAAATTGCGTTTCTCTCAGTCCCTCGGTGCAACAGTAAACATCTAAACATTGAAACACTGAAACATATAATAATAGACATAAGCATAAAATAGTAAAACTAACACTGTCCTGAGTTTTTTTTTTTTTTTTTCATAGCGGTGCAAGAGCATGAAAATCCACACCAACTCTAAAACTAAAACATTAAACATTTAATGAACATAATACTGTCCTGAGTTTTTGCATACTAGCACAAAAAAAAAGAGTATAAAAAGTATAACTAAAATAAACTAAAGGTTTCTAGCATTGACATTTGCAAAGTGGCAAAGCAGCGTATGAGTCAATGTACACAGTATATGTATGAGGTAGTAGTTGATGTTGTTATAGAGGCAAAAAGTGGCATATGCAGTAAGGCACATTGGGCAACTGTTTTTGCAGTGACTGTTTGACTTGTCAAACACTGAAGCTTTCAGTGAATGTGGAGGACTGCTCACTTCATCCCTCAGGCAAACATCTGGGTGAATTTTATTGTCTGAGTCTTAATGTATCGGATGCAAGGTTGTGTACGCAGTACTTTACAGTTTCAGCTTAGAAACGTTGGCTCTTCCACCTGACTAACAACTTGAGACTGAAGCCCTTCGCTGCTCTGTAAACTCTGGCATACTCTGGAAAATAAACCTCAAACACATGCAACTAATAGACTACAGTACAATTCAAACTTACCGTATGTTTAGTTGCAAAATTATTTAAAGAAAAATATGAATAACAATGTTAATGAGTTGTTCTAATTGGAGTTACTGAGGCAATCATAGCAGAAGATCATTTACTCAAGTCACCTCAGGATAGTGACTCAGAGAAAGTCAACAGTACTTCTATTCCTTCCAACCTTTTCATTTGACTCATATAAATTGCACTTTAAACATTTTTTCATTACCTGGTCTGCAGGTCAAGTCCTTGATAAGTAATCATCTTTGTGTGTGTTGCATGAACTTGATGAGGTGATCGGATTCAGAGGGTTGCTTTATGTTATTGTGGTCCAGTTCTCTGGAATAAGCTATGTGGTATTGTATTGTTTGTTATAACTGTGCCTATGTTCAAAAGCAAAATCCTGACCATTTTTTCCTCACAGCTTTAATAACAACCTTTTATGTGTATGACATTGTGAGTACACAAATTTGTATTTCATTTCCTATATGTGTTCTTCAAATGTAATTATGGTCACAAGGCAAACCAGGAGGCTTGATTCTACTGCACCAAATGGTTTCTAAAATTAGTTTTGTGTAATATGTTCAGTATGTGGTAAATAGTAAATGAACTGTACAGTATTTTCTGGTGTATAGGTCGCACCTGTGTATAGGTCGCATTGTCCAATTATCACCAATAGATTGGAAAAATCCCTAGATAGGTCGCACTGGTGTATAGGTCGCACCTACGTTTAGCTCTGCTGCAAATGTCTGCCACAGGAGCGCACAGCAAGGCTTTTAAGAAGATTAACACTTAAAAACAATTATTTGTTTGATAAAAATTATAGCAAATATATGTCTGAGCTGAACTTTTCCTTAATAAATGAACGTAATTGTGAAATGAGCTGGATTTAAAAATTTGTTTCACCGAAAGTGATAACAAGCCATATATAGGTCGCACCTGAGTATAGGTCGCAGGCCTTGAAAAAAAAAACAAACATAAAAAGGTGTGACCTATACACCGGAAAATACGGTACTTGTATAGCACCTTTCTATCTAATCAAGCTCCTCAAAGCTCTTTACAACACAATATGTGCCCTCATTTACCTCCACACCCATTCATACATCACTCTACCAGCTCTACAAAGATAATCTGAACAAACCCTTCTATAGAGACTAATCAGTGCTTTTAGGATCACATTCATACACTGATGGGATACACATCAGAGGCAATGAGGGGTTCAGTGTCTTGCAATATACAAGGATTATTCATACCATTAGGACTAATAACGGTCAAAGTCAGTCACACAGCTTTTTCTGATGCAGGTTCTACTGAAACAAACTGCATCCTTAAATTAGAAAAATAATAATTTTCTTTGCCTTCCTAAGGAAATGTTTTACTGCATAGTAAAAGTTTGATTAAAATAAGAATATTGATCTTATTCTAGAGCAGCTGCATTGCACAGTCTTCAGCTATGGCAGTGCTACTTTTATTGCTTTCACATTTGTGGCAGCTGTGGCCCCAGATGTGTTTCCAGCGTGTCCAAGTCCCATTTTTAGAACATATTATTTCATGAAATACCCGTTATCATGAGTAAAATCAATGGAAACAATTTACAAACCTGTTTTACCTGTTACAAATAAAGTCCAGTTGTTTCTGTATTGAACGCCTTTTTTGAATTTTATCATGTCCTGAATGACTGAGAATCTTCACCAGCACAATGGAAACAATGTTCATTTGCCCGGACGTGGGTCACTGGGGTCCCACTCTGGAGCTGGGCCTGGAGGTGGGGTATGCTGGCGAGCGCCTGGTGGCCGGGCTTTTACCCATGGAACCCGGCCGGGTACAGCCCGAAGAGGAGATGTGGGTCCCCCTTCCTTTGGGCTCACCACCTGTGGGAGGGGCCAAAGGGGTCGGGTGCAATGTGGGATGGGTGGTGGCTGAGGGCTGGGACCCTGGCGGTCTGATCCTCAGCTACAGAAGCTGGCTATTAGGATGTGGAATGTCACCTCTCTGGTGGGGAAGGGGTCTGAGCTGGTGTGTGAGTTTGAGAGGTTCCAGCTAGAAATAGTCGGACTCACCTCGACGCATAACTCTGGCTCTGGAACTAGTTTCCTTGAGAGGGGTTGGACACTCTTCCACTCTGGAGTGGCGAGAGGCGCAGAGCAGGAGTGGGCATACTTGTTTGCTCCCCATCGAGTTGCCTGTATGTTGGGGTTCACCCCAGGGAACAAGGGGGTAGCCTCCCTCCACCTACGTATGGGGGTATGGGTTGTGAATGTTGTTTGTGCTTATGAGCCAAATGGCAGCTCAGATTACCCACCCTTTTTGGAGTCCTTGGATGGGGGTACTGGAGAGTGCGCCTCTTGGGGACTCCTTTGTTCTACTGGGGTGACTTCAATGCTCACGTGGGCAATGACAGTGACACCTGGAGGGGTGTGGTTGGGGGGAATGGTCCCCATGATCTGAACCCAAGTGGTGTGATGTTATTGGACTTCTGTGCTCGTCATGGATTGTCCATAACGAACACCATGTTCAAGCATAAGGGTGTCCGTGGCACTAGGACACCTTAAGCTCCAGTTCAATGATCGACTTTGATGTCATCTCATTTGATCTGCAGCCGCGTGTCTTAGACATTCGGTTGATGAGAGGGGCAGAGCTGTCAACTGACTACTACCTGGTGGTGAGTTGGCTCCGATGGTGGAGGAGGATGCCAGTTAGACCTGGCAGATGCAAAGATATTGTGAGGGTCTGCTGGGAACATCTGGCAGAGTCTCCCGTGAGACGGAGCTTTAACTCCCACCTCCGGGAGAGCTTCGAATATGTTCCAATTCTGGTCCACCTTCTGGTGTCTTGGTGGGGGGGTGGGGGCAGTATGCCACAACAATATTTATGGTAAAGGTGGTGTGCTGCTAACCTCAACTCAGGATGTCGGGGTCTGTGGGCAGAATACTTCAAAGACCTCCTCAATCCCACTGGAACATCTTCCACTGAGGAAGCGGAGCCTGGGGACTTTGGGTCAGGCTCTTCAATCTCTGGTGCTGAGGTCACCGAGTTGGTTAAAAGCTCCTCAGTGGCATGGCCCAAGGGGTGGATGAGATTCGCCCGAAGTTCCTTAAGGCTCTGGATGTTGTGGGGTCGTGTTGGCTTACACGACTTTGTAATATCGCGTGGACATTGGGGGCAGTTCCCCTGGATTGGCAGACTGGGGTGGTGGACCCCCTATTCAAAAAGGGGGACTAGAGTGTGTTCCAACAACAAGGGGATCACTCTCTTAAGCCTCCCTGGTAAGGTATTTTCAGGGGTTCTGGAGAGGAGGGTCTGTCGGATAGTCAAACTTTGGATTCAGGAGGAGCAGTGTGGTTTTCGTCCTGGTCGTGGAACACTGGACCAGCTCTACACCCTCAGCAGGGTGCTGGAGGGTGCGTGGGAGTTTTCCCAATCAGTCTACATGTGCTTTGTGGACTTGGAGAAGGTATTCAACAGTGTCCCTCGGGGAGCCCTTTAGGGGGTACTCCGGTAGTATCAGGTACCATGCAACTTTGATACGGGCTGTTAGGTCCCTGTACGACCGGTGTCAGAGCTTGGTCCGCATTGCCGGCAGTAAGTCAGGCTCGTTTCCAGTGAGAGTTGGACTCCGCCAAGGTTGCCCTTTGTCACCGATTCTGTTCATAACTTTTATGGACAGAATTTCTAGGCGCAGCCAAGGTGTTGAGGGGATCCGTTTTGGTGGCCTGAGGATCGCTTCTCTGTTTTTTGCAGATGATGTGGTCTTATTGGCTTCATCAGGTCGTGGTCTACAGCTTTTGCTGGAGCAGTTTGCAGCCGAATGTGACACGGCCGGGATGAGAATCAGTTCCTCCAAATCCAAGGCCATGGTCTAGAACCGGAAAAGGGTAGAGTGCCCTCTCTGGGTCGGGGAGGAGGTCCTGCCCCAAGTGGAGGAGTTTAAGTATCTTGGAGTCTTGTTCACAAATGAGGGAAAAATGGAGCGTGAGATCGATAGGCAGATAGGTGCAGCGTCGGCAGTGAAGCGGGCGCTATACCGGTCTGTCGTGGTGAAGAGAGAGCTGAGTCAAAAGGCAAAGCTCTCAATTTGACCGGTCGATCTACATTCCTACCCTCATCTATGGTCATGAGCTTTGGGTTGTGACCGAAAGAACGAGATCTCGGATACAAGCGGCTGAAATGAGTTTTCTCCGCAGGGTGTCTGGACTCTCCCTTAGAGATAGGGTGAGAAGCTCAGTCATCCGGGAGGGACTCGGAGTAGAGCCGCTGCTTCTCCACATCGAGAGGAGCCAGTTGAGGTGGCTCGGGCATCTGGTTAGGATGCCTCCTGGACGCCTCCCTGGTGAGGTGTTCCGGGCATGTCCCACCGGGAGGAGACCCAGAGGAAGACCCAGGACGCGCTGGAGGGACTATGTTTCTCGGCTGGCCTGGGAACGCCTTGGGATTCCCCCGGAGGAGCTGCTCCAAGTGACTGGGAAGTCTGGGCCTCCCTACTTAGGCTGCTACCCCCGCGACCCGACCCCGGATAAGCGGAAGAAGATAGATGGATGGATTAAAAAACTTTTTTTTTTTAATGAGATGCGTGATGTAAGTCCGAAACGTCTTAAGTCGAGGGCGTCGTAAGTCGAGGACTACCTGTACGTATGACTAGTCAAAATTCTTATCTCCAAATGAATTCAAGATATCCTGAATTTTTTACATGTAAACGGCGTTTCTATTTAAGATATCTTGAATTAACATTTTGACCAGTCAGAATGATATTGAAGACATCAAGAATAATTATTTTGACTAGTCAAAACGTCACAGATTTACGTAGCATTTTGGTGGAAAAATCCTAAGGCATTTTAGCCTTATTCAGTGGTCTGCAATAACAGGTCAGTCCAACACAAACGCCCGTGCTGTTCACGTTCTCCACATATCCCATTCTGCTGGGTTCTTTCTATATTGTGTTATTTTCTGATAATTTTGTCCAGAACAGCTAGTGCCATTGCAGCCACCCAAAATTTTGCAGGCAACTGTTTGAACAGCTAAGTGGCAGCTGCCTGTAATTTCTTAATTCAAGATATCTAAAAATGTTATTATGACTACACATAATTGCGTTTCAAATGACGACTCAAGTGATGTAATTTTCGGATATCTTTAATTACATTTTGACTAGTCAAAATTCCTTTTAAGATATCTTGAATTGTTATTCTGACTAGCCAGAATGTAAATGCGGATATCTTAAATGAGCATTCTGGATAGTCAAAATATAGTTGTTCTTAGTCAAAACTGATTTTTAGACATATGGAATGTAACTACAGATAATCAGACAATTTGATTTTATGTTAAAATGGCTTGCCATACTATCACAATGCATTCTATCACTCCACTCTTGTTTGAATTTAAAAAAAGACCCAATGAGTCATTGTGTTTAGCGTAGGCCTGTCACAATAACTAATTTTGCTGAGCGATTAATTGCCTCAGAAATTATTGCGACAAGCGATAATATTGTTTGAAATTTTACAATAATTACTAATTATTGTCAAATCTAAGAAGAAATGCTGGTTAATTTGTTTTGAGTGTAGTACATTTTTTTGGCAACCAGATGGCAGTATGACTGTTTGAAATGAAGGATGGATAGCAAGGGAGCGAGCAGCGTGTCTCTAAGAAAAATGAGAGGGAGGCCCCTTGACGTGACATGGGCTGTCTCTCTTTCCTTTTTGTCGGTTCTTAAAATGGCGGACACTCAGTGTGGTTTGAACTCGTTAGCATAGCATTTTTCACACAAAGCTTTTAATTTAAAAAAATCAGTAAACAAGTTCTCAGCATCTTTTTGCAGAGAAAAACAACTTTTTACACGAAGACACGAGTTTCAACCATGAATTTTGGAGCTTCGACAAGACTGAGTTTTTTTCCCTGAGGTCTGCCTGTTAGCTTAGCTTCTCAGCTTAGCTGCTTTTCACGATCTAAAAACACAATTTTTCTACGGTTAAAATTATTTTAAAGAGAAAAAAGAGAAAGGGAGTGGTCAGTGAAGAGCACCGGAGTTAAGCCTCTTTTGTCATCCGGGGTCTTCAGTAGAAAGAGAGAGACAGGAAGAAGAAAAAAACGATAAACCTGATAAATGAAAATGAGGTCGATAATTTCCACTTATCATGCGATTAACTGATTTTTTGTTTATTGTGACAGGCCTAGTTTAGAGACACATAATGAGAGTTCATTGAAAACACTTAATAAAATCTAATGCATTTTAAAGCAGGAGGCAATAAACAGACTACAGGAGAAATGCGCCTAACCTCACACCCCCACTAATGTAAAATAATTAGAGAAAGAGCAAACCTCAAAGGGAGGTTGAGTGTTTGTGCAGCTCGGCTCTTGCTGCAGAATGTGGCTCTGGTCTAACCAGATAACAGCACCTATTTTTATTTTATTTTATAGGATTACTCTCATTTTGGTTTTATGTATATCCCTCTGTTTTCTCCCCACTCCTCATTCTGTCTCAGCATTCTGTATTCTTTAAATAATGTGTATGGTGGAGCCCTATATTTGCTTTTTAATCTTCCAACATGAAATATTTACACCAGAGGAGGCAGAATTATGCTAGATTTTTTTAACCATCGCCCCCAGTAGCTCCACTGGATGAGGTTTTTAATCTGTCTCCACCACCGACCTCTCTGTGGCAATAACAGTGCTTCAGTTTTTCTCCAAAAAGCTGACACTTTATTTCCCTCCATTGTGCTGCCATAGCCTACAGAGACACATCCTTTCTACCCACGCACGCTCCTCCGTCAGGTTTTTCAGTACGTCACTGGTTTGACACGGACAGATGCTGTGTGACGCACATGTTGTAAAACTCAGACTGGCACCTGTTTACGAAGACGTGCATGTGCTGGAGATATTTGTGCAAAGAGATGGTAAAGCAAACAAGGGCTTTCAGTCACCTCAAGTTAGAGGGTCAGATTGCAGCTTAGTTGTACATGTTCAGCAAGCTAAATAATTGGAAATGGAAATGGCTAACCTCATTATTGAATTACAATATTATGTTAATTTTTTTTCTGATCCTTTCCGATAGCATTTGATACTATTTCTATATTAATGTGATTCTCGACCTGCCGGTTTCCAGTTTTTCCGCAGGCTCCTGGTTCCTGAGGCAGAGCCACAACTGACAGTCATGTCGTGGCAGACCCTGGTTCTCCTGCGTCTCCAATCCTGGATCTTATTGACTGTCCTGTGGACATAGACATCTGTACAGTACTTACCTGAGCTCAAGTTCTCTCCTTATGGGCCCTCACCTACTCCTCTACCTTCCTTCCACTTGTCTCCACGTTCCACCTGTGTACCTACCTGTGACCTGATCTGGATTCATGCTGCCTCCTCCCTGAGTCGCCCCACCTTATATCCATAAGCAAGTCCAAGTCCTCATCCTGTCAACTTGACCCATTTCCCACAGTTCTTGTTAAATCCTGTCTCCCGTCTCTGCTCCCTATCATCACTAATATCATCCACTCCTCCCTAACCTCTGGCACTGTTCCCACAGCCTTCAAATCTGCTGCCATCACCCCCATCATCAAGAAACCAGGTCTTGACTTCACCAACTTCAATAATCTTCGTCCGATCTCCAATCTGCCCTTCATCTCCAAGATCCTTGAAAAAACTGTTGCTAGTCAACTTCACTCACACCTGTCCAACAACAACATTTATGAAGAGTTTCAATCTGGATTTCACCCCCACCATAGCACCGAAACAGTCCTAGTAAAAATTACTAACAACCTTCTTCTTGCTGCTGACTCTGGTCTTCTGTCCATGAGTGGAAAAGAGGCAGCCTTCGACACCATCTGTCATTCTATCCTCCTCAACAGACTAACTTCCATTGGCATCTCAGGTACCCCGTTAGACTGGTTCAACTCCTATCTCTCTGACCGCACTCAATTCATTCAGCTTAAATCCTTCCGTTCCCAGTCTTCCCCTGTACACAGGGTCCCAGTTACATTCAACAACAAAATACAAAAGAAAAACAGTAATAACATCTAGGATTGACTAAGAAAAACATCAACTAGAAATACACTAAGCACTAATGTAATAGAAAAACAAAATCATTACAAACAGACAGCCGCACAAACATGAGTCTATACTGTATGAGCAAATGGTCACAGATGAACACAGCAACATGAAAACAGATCAGCATGATGTGATATTTTGCAGTGTTTACTCTTATTATTTATTTATTCATGAGTCTAACAGCCTCAGGGTAGAAGCTGTTCCTCAGTCTAGTGGTTCTACACTTAATGCTCCTCAACCTCCTTCCTGAGGGGAGTGGGGCAAAAAGTGTGTGTGCAGGGTGAGTGGGGTCTTTCATGATGCAGGTGGCTCTTTTACTGCTATGCTAATGACATGCAGCTCTACTTGTAAACCTAACTCCACCCACCCACCCTCCATCCTCACCGACTGTCTCAACGAGCTAAATCACTGGTTTTCTAACAATTTCCTTCAACTAAACAGCAACAAAACAGAAATCATTCTTGTCGGTACCAAAAACTCTATTTCAAAATCAGAACATCTTCTCGTCCCCCTTAACAACTCTCTGCTATCCCCCTCCCCTCAGGTCAAGAGCCTCGGTGTCATCCTCGACACCACTCTCTCCTTCACTTCACACATCAACAATATTACTCGGTCTGCCTATTTCCACCTCCGTAATATTAACCGTCTCCGTCCTTCTCTCACACCCCGCTCCACAGCCATCCTGGTGCACAGTCTTGTGACTTCCCGTATTGACTACTGCAACTCCCTTCTCTACGGCCTCCCCAACAAATCTCTCCACAAGTTACAGATGGTCCAGAACTCAGCTGCCCGTGTCATCACTCAAACCTCCTACTATAACCACATCACTCCTGTCCTGCAGCAGCTCCACTGGCTCCCGGTTAAATCACGCATCATCTTCAAAATTCTACTCCTCACGTTCAAAGCTATCCACAACCTTGCCCCTCCTTATCTATCTGACCTCCTACAAATCTCCATCCCATCACGCTCTCTCAGATCCTCCTCTTCACTACATCTCCATGTACCCTCTGCCCGCCTCTCCACCATGGGGAGCAGGGCCTTCACCTGCTCTGCCCCTCACCTCTGGAACGCTCTACCGCCAGACCTTCGAAACACCACCTCCCTTTCTCTGTTCAAGACTGCCCTGAAAACACATCTCTTTAGACTAGCTTATCACTAACTTTACTAAATGTATTTTTATTATCTTGCATTTTATATCCTTTATGTATTTTATATTTCGATTTGTCGCTGATAATGTTTGCTCTGTATTACACTGTATTGGTTTGTTAAGTGTCCTTGGGTGTCCTGAAAGGCGCTTTTAAATAAAATTATTATTATTATTATATTATTATTATCCATCTCGGAAGAGTCTCTAATCAGCTCCCCTTCCAGGGATTCCCAGTGAGCACCGCCTGTATACTGTATAGAGACTGTTAATATTCACTATAAAATAAATATTAGTTATCATTCTGAGTCTGTTGTCCATCAATCCGTTCTTTCTGGATAAACGCCTCCGTTGTGACAGTATCTGTTCCTCCTTCCTGTTCATCTCAAACCCAGCCGGTCGAAGCAGATGGCCGCTTGTCCTGAGCCTGATTCTGCTAAAGGTTTCTTCCTCACGAGGGAGTTTTTCCTTTCCACTGTCACCTTCATGCTTGCTCAAGATGAGAGTTCTGTGATGGAGTTAAAGCTGCTCCTCAGATAAAGAATGTTAACTTACCGTATTCTCTGGAGTATAAGTCACATCCGTCAAAAAAAAGCATAATGAAGAGGGAAAGAAACATATATAAGTCGCTTAGGCGACACATTTATTTTGCGTCACCACTGACCCATCACATTTATTATGGTATGTGTTTATTTATTGGTCAAAACTGCTTCGTTTTGCCTGGGCAGCGCTGCGCCATCCATCCATCGCGGCCGGAGCCGCTAGCTCTCCAGCGTTCCTCTACCTGCATCGGCTGAGTGAAGCGCGCGCGCGCAGGAAGACTTGCTGTTGCAGTTCTTAAAAATTGTACAAGATTAACACTTAAAAACAATTATTTGTTTGCTCTGAATTATAACAAAGGTGTGTCTCAGGTTAACTTTTCCTTAATAAATGCATGTTAATGGTCAAATCAGCTGCATTTTACCAGGTGGCGTGGCACTATCCAGCCATCCATCTATCCAGCCATCCATCTATCCATCCATCCTTCTATCCATCCATCGTGGCCGGAGCTGCAAGCTCTCCAGCGTTCCTCTGCTTTTTCATTCAACCTTTATTTAGACAGAAAAGTCACATTGAGCCTCGAAGACTTATTTACAAGTGAGATCTGCTTAGACAGACAAAAGGTAATGAAATTAGACATTAGGAAATGGCTTGCACCAGCTGAGTGAAGCGAGCACACACAGGAGGACTCACTGTTGCAGTTCTTAGAAATTTAAAGCATAAGTCAAAAATTGGGTTATAAATATAGAGAAAAAAATTATATATAAGTTGCAGGACTGACAAATTATGCAAAAAACTGTGACTTATACGCTGGAAAATACGGTATTTATGTATATGATTCTGTGCAGTCTCCTGAGCTGACTTCTAATGTGACTTGGCACTAAAGAAATAAACAGAATTGAATTGGTCGTGGACCAGGTTTGCTTGGGTCTCCGTTTTATCATAAATACTTTCACAGAAGAAAATAATTTGGTGCCAGATTTATTAGAATTCACAAAGTTTCTTCTAGAAGCTGATGATGCCATGTAGACAATGATAATGCATAAATAAGACAAGTTTGATCTTCCCTGTCTTTAATTAGGTTTAAATTATGGATAATTAATGTAGAAACTATTTCAGTTTTGTGAATTTAGCAAGATGGCAAGAAAAAAATGTGTTCAGTTTTGAATTTTTTTTTTTTTAAACCAGTGTGTACATTGTTTTTAATCTCACTGACTGAGAAAATGTAGAAAAGTCAACGATTTTTAATGGGAGCACAAATATATTAATGTCAATTAAAGAGCATCATGCTGTTCTGTGTACATGTGTGTCTTTAGATGTGAGTAACAGTTAAATGCTAGGTGAGATTGTGGTGGACCACTAGGGGGCTCTACTCACACCCAGTGGACCGAATG
>JBBPBX010022327.1:0-26712 GCA_038048925.1 Garcialebias charrua
GTACCGGACCTCCGGTAAGCGAGGGCAGTCAGGCGAAGAGTGAAGTGGGGATGGGCAACGTGGTGCAGTAGCGAGAAGAGGTGGAGATGGATGGTGCTGGTAGTCTGTGGTTCCGACCTTACTTTGCCGCTTTTTCCTGCTGCGTCGGCGGCGTGAGCTGAGGACAGGAGCACACCAGAGATCGTCCTCCAGCTCAACGTCATCTTCAGACCACTGCAGGTGTGGCAAGCAATAAGTCGGTGGGGTGGAAGAAGAAGCTGGCTTAATAGCCAGGCGGCTCCCCCGGAGCTGAAACCTTTGTTCCTCCTCCTCGACCAGAAGAGGAGATGACAGGACTTCTACCTCCGGTCTACGGCCACCTCGTCTCTGGACGGGTTCGGTCCGGAACCCCCCACACCGGATGACAGGCTTCACTTCCACTCGCTCTCGTCTCTCCTTCTCTCGCAGGGCAGTCTTGTCAGCCTCACGGGCAAGAAACTCAAACAGGGTAATCATCTCACCCTTGGGTCTGGTTTGAGGTCCAGCCATTCTCCTGCTGGGTTCAGTAGATGGTCTCGGGTTTCTGTTAGGTTCTGCTGGCACGAAGGAAGTGTAGAACCCAAATGCAGGAGAAGGATGGATGAACACTCAGGGGAAATTTTAAAGTGTTTATTTACAACAAAATTAAAACAAAACAAAGGCTGGCAAGGCAGCAAAAACTATTAAACTAAACTAAACTGGATTAAACTAAACTGAACTGAACTAAACTGAAGAGGTACTTACTGAACACTCAGGGGAAACACGGAGGGAGAGCAGAACATGACACCATGGGAGGACAAACCCGAGACAATGACAAGACTGAGAGGAGCTGAATTTATACACAGACACACTGATTACACATGACATCCAGCTGTGATGATTACAACTAGACACAGGTGAGACAGGGGCAGAAACACAGAGCTGAACTAAACACAAGCAGACAGAACACAATAAGCTGAATTAAAACATGAAGACTATATTAAACACAAAGACTGAAACAAAACAGAAAGCTGAATTAAGCACAAACAGACAGAACACAGGAAGCTGAAGTAAACAAACATGAAGACTAGATTAAGCACAAAAGACTGAACAAAACAGAAAACAGAATTAAGCTTAAACAGACAGAACACAGAAACCAGACAACTAGGAGACACAGGGCTGGATTAAACATAAACAGACAGATCATGACAATATTGTGGAGAAATAACGCTAAATGTGTTATTTCATGATTTATAGCAGATTTTAGCATGCAGCTCCGGGAAAATCTGCCCCTCTCCATATATGGGCATTCACATGGGCATTCACGTCACCAAAGTGACGCCTTGGAGTTACAGGCGAGCGAGGAAAAGAAAAAGCGAAGCATTTTTAAATATTCCCTAAAGCTGCCTGTGTTGATTAATCCTGCTGTCGCTCACTCATGTCTATCATATTCTGAGCGAGCATCCACTTAGACATACTAGTTTAATTCGTTTGATCGCGACAAATTCATTCATTTCCGCATCGGCTTTTTATTCTCTCCCCCCGTGACCAGAAAGGCAGCCGCGCAGCTGAGCTCTGCGCGCTGCTCCCCGCGTGCTCCCCGGCTCCCCGCAACAAGGCTGACGAGAGCAAATACATACACTCGAGGGAGCAAATTACACCGGCACGAGGAACTTCAAAGGAACGAGGAACCAGCGGAACGAGGAGCCAGAGACGCGCGCGGCTCGCTCCTCTGGGCAGAATGAATGAGAGCAACGGTCAGCAGTGGTGTTATAAAATAAATAATAAATAAAATCAGAGCGCTGGTCCATATACACACAAATGCACCAGGAAATATGCAGGAAATATGCAGTTTTAACGCACTCTCTCTCATAAACCTCCATGGAAACTCACTCCTACCTTCTGCCTTCTGGGTGGAGATCGATGTAACAAAAGTCACATGACCCTTCGGGACTCTTCGGCCAGGTTTCCGGATTCATTCGGGAGTGGGTTGTTTTTTTTTGTTTTTTTAACCCTCGCCTGGCCCAAATGCAAAAATGAAAATAGACCTAATAATAAATTACAGTAATTGTCCAATATGGTGAATTGTTAGTGTCATGGTGGGTGTTGTCCTTTAAAAAAATTAATCGGTATCGGCCAAAATCGGAATCGGCAGGTCAGGCTTTGTAGAAATCGGTGATCGGTGATCGGCCAAAAAACTGCAATTGGTGCACCCCTAGTTAAGCTTGTTAAATTCCTAAGAACTGCAGCAGCCAGTTCTCCCATGTGCGCTCGCTTCGCTCAGCTTGTGCAGGCGGAGGATTGCTGGAGAGCTAGTGTCTCCGGCTGCGATGGATGGATGGCACCGCTCAGGTGAAATGAAGCTGTTTTGACTAATAAATAAACGCACAATAAATGCGACGGGTCGGCGGTGATGCATAATGAATGCGACTTATACACCGAAGTGACTTATATATGTTTCTTTCCTCTTCATGACGCTTTTCTTGACTGATGCAACTGATGCAACTTGTACTCGTGAGCAACATATACGTCAGAAAATACGGTACATCATGGAACTGGTTGGGATAAGGAAGATGTTGGTGGTGCATGGTTGGAGCAAATGAGCTCCTGTCTCATGACGTCTACACAAATAGGAGTTTGCAGCAGACAGAAAATAACAGTAGCTTTTTTGCTGGTGAGTTTCTGGTTTAGTAATTAAAAAATTAAAAAGCACAACATTTTATTTATTAGATTTATTGACACTTGATATAAATCTAACATACATTTAAAGGCATCAACATGATTTTTGAGCACAACTGTACAAGCTGTTCATGTTGTGCTGACAAATATACAGTATTTAGATTTTGGGAACGGCTGCACCACAGTTTCACTGCAGGCTTGTAGATGGTAATAATACACAAACCAAGGTGATATGTGCACAAAGACTTTCAGTCACATATTAAATACATATCAACATGTACGTCCAGCATTCACTGGCAGAAAGGAAGGTCAAGACATTGACGTTGTATCATGTCATAGAAATAATGATTTCTTTGGATCCAGGGTTATTGATGAATAATAAGAGGAGCCCACATGAAGAAATTGTATTGAAAAGAGTGTGAAAAGTGTGTTTCTGTGGACCTGAGTACCCTGGGTGTGATGCATTTGAATGGAAGGAACACTGGGGATAAAAAGGTGTAATGTTTGATAATGTAAATATACAATGACTGTATGCTATATGCTGACAGTGATGACGTAAATGGAAATAAGCACTGTTAAATATTTTTTTCATCCTGTGTTTGATATACCAAATGAATAAGACACAGGGATGGCATTATTTCTATAATCAATGTCATTCTTTAGAAATCAGGGCACCCATTGGCTAACATACAACACCATATTTATTCTTAGGTTTGCCAGTATGCAATTTCCATTTGAAAACATAAATAAATAAAACTGTTACAAAGGTGTACATAAAACCCAGGTTAAAAAAAATGACTCATAAATAGTATAAAGAAGAGCATTCTTGCTTACAATGTTAAACTGTGGGCTACAGTAAGGTGGTTGTACCAGCTGTTGGTGAATCTTAATTTTCCTACTTGGTAAATGCTGAGTGTATAAAGGCATGCCTTTTTAATTTAAATTTTACAAGTGGCCAACATTACAAAAGCATGCCTTTTTAATTTTAATTTTACAAGTGGCCAACATTATTTAAATGTTTTAACAAGTGGCCAACATCAGTCAAACAGTGTATCTCTAAATCTACAGGTGCAGCTAAAAATATGTACATTTTGGAAAAAGTTCAATTTATTTTGCCAATCATTTCAAAAAGTGAAACTCATAAATTACATAGAATCATTAAACAGAGTGAACTATTTCAAGACTTTATTTCTAATATTTGTGATGTTATGGCTAACAAATATTGAAAAATATTATACTCAGTGTCACAATTTCACAGGTTAATATCAATCTTGATGAGGCTGCAAGAAGTCAGCCAGAAGCAGGCACCTACAGAGAAGTTAAGCAGGTCTTGAAGAGCCAGATGAACGGCAGGGATAAAGTCTGAGTTATCAACATGTATGTAGTGCCAGTCATGAGATACCCAGCTGGTATGTCTGGCTTGGCTTTGTCTCCGAAGATCATGAAGGGTGTCCACGACGTCAGGCCCTCTTGTGGCTGATGAGACAGATCCTGGAGCGGCAGCCTCGGCCACAGCGGCTGCAAGTGAATGTGAAAGTCTGGTCAGGGGTGGGAGTGGGTGCTCTATTTTTTCCCCTTCTTCACTTTTCCTTCAGGCTGGCACGTCTTTGAGTCTCAAAGGACCCCACTGCCTCGTGGATGGTTGACCACCAGGCGTTGCAGTCTGTGGTGAGCATGGACCAGTTATGGGGGTCAATATGGCTCACATTCAGGGAGACCTTGATGAGGTCTTTGTAGCGTTTCTGTCGCACCCCTCACTTGCACCACCCACAGGACAGCTCACCATACAATATGATCTTTGGTAGGCAGTGGTCCTCCATGCTGGACATGTGCCCTGCCCAACGTAGGTGAGCCTTGAGCACCATTGACTCAATTACAGTATTATGGTCTCCCCGTACTTGAGGATGTCCATGTAGGTTACGAAGTCACTTCGGTGGATGTTGAGGATGGAGCGGAGACAGCATGGGTGGAAGTGCTCAATGAACTATATAGTTGGTATAACAGCTGGTACAATAGCCTGGCCAAAGGAGTAAATTGAACTGACATCAAGACTCAGAAGCTCCCCATAATGCATGGCGGGTTTCATCCCAAGTCCAGAACCCTGAGACTATACACTAAGAGAAAGGAGGGAGGCAGAGAATAAGTGAACATCTGAGTCACTATACAGTAAAGAAAAGAAAAAAATACCCTGAAATACATCAGGAGGAAAGTCCTCAATGATGAACTGATGAGTGAATGTCTCAGGCAAAAGCAGAAACCCAATGTAGAAGAGGAGTAACAAGTGACACCATCATGGGAAGATAAGTCCCTGCACAGCATGCACCACCAGCAGATAAAAGAAGTGGCTGATATCAACAAATCCTTCCAAGGGCTAGAGGGGACTGGACTAAAAGACAGGACAGAGGCACTAATCATGGCAGCACAAGAACAGATCCTCAGCACAAGATCAATAGAAGCCAGGGTCTACTATACCAGATGAGGCCCAAGATGCAAGCTGTGTCAAGATGCCCCTGAAACCGTCCAACACATAAAATCAGGATGTAAGATCCAGGGCGGCAAATCCAACATGGAGTGCTATGATGGTTGCAATAATATACAGGAACTGCTCTGCTGAGTGTGAACAGGAGGTGCCACAGTCAATGTGGGAGATGCCACCAAGGGTAGTGGAGAACAGAAGGGCTAATATACCGTGGGACTTCCAGATCCAGACCAACAAACAGATGATAGCTAACAAACTGGATGATGTGGTGGTGGACAAGCAAAAGAAGAAGAAGAAAGCAGTGGTGAAAGATGTAGCGCTTCCAAGTGACAGTAACATCAGGAAGAAGAAATATGAGAAGCTCGAGAAATACCAAGCGCATACAGAAATTATGAAGAGTCAAGCAACAATAATCCCAGTGGTCATTGGAGTGCTCAGTGCTGTGACTTCCAAACTGGAGGAGTGGCTCCAACAGATACCAGAAACAACCTCAGAGATCTCTGTCCAGAAGAGCGCAGTCCTATGAACAGCTAAGATGTTGCATAATCACTCAAACTCCCAGACTTCTGGTAGAGGACCCAAGTTTGAAGTGACGTGCAACCGCCCAAGTGGAAGAATAGGATGAGAGACCAGTTTTAAATATATACAAGATGTTTTCCAGTCAGATTGCCTTGTCAACCCTCACCAGTTTCTGTATTTAGCTCAGTTGACTTACCGTACTCATCAACCTTGTTTCATGTATTCAGTCTGTTCTCATCCACACATCAGCACAGCATTGATGGATGCCACAGTTTTAGTTTTCTTGTGCTCGCTCGTCAGCCTTTTTGTTTTGTTTGCATGTATGTCTAGTTATTTCCTCATATCAGCCTGAATTCTGAGTCCAGTCTTCCTTCAAACTGCAGCACCTGCAGAAGGTGCTGCATCTCCTGAAGCACTTTCTAAACTTCTTTTAGCAGTTAGAAGCAAGTTAAACAACCAGTGAAGACAACTGGAAACTACAGAAAATGGCCAACAAAGGGAGAAAAAAAACCTGTTTACTGAGGTAATAAATCAAGTGGAAAGTTGAATCATTTTCTTATAGATTTATTTATAATCACTATTTTCAACTAAAGCTGTTATTTCCTGTTGGGTAGCCTATTAAAAAGGATACTTAGGGCACTGGGGAGGGTCTCCTCCCTCTCGAAGGAAACATTTATCTTTGTATACAATCTATGATCTGAAGAAAAAATAACTGAAATAAAGATCCTTGTGTCATAAAATATTGTTTGAACACACACAAATGCTAAATACTGAAAAACTACGTGTCTCAAATTGGTTCAGGACTGGAGCTTGATGTCTGATATGTTCTTCTATTTTAACTGAGAGATAACAACGTGAGTTCTGACAACTCTCCTATAGAAATGTGGTTATGGAAATGTGTTTGTTGGATAAAGAAGGCCTCTTTTGATGGGTGTGTTTGTTCCTTCTGAAGTCCACAATCATCTCCTTTGTCTTATTCACATTGATGTGAAGGTTATTGTCCTTAGCTCTGATTATTAAAGAGTGGATGAATTAATGAAGCTGCGATTGGCCAGTAAATTGACTTGGCTCCCCATCGAGAGCAAGTAAGTCTAGGAAAGTGAGGAGAAAGCATCACCTTCATTTTCTTCACATGTTGCATCTATTTTTATTGATAACTGTTAGCAACGTTTTGATTGGCGGCGTTCAGAAACTGGATTCATGATTGAGAACTATCAGTTGAGTTCCTGACCTTACAAGTTAAGGGAGTCTGATGGAAACATCCAGACTCCTCAATAAAGTACCATATTTTTGGTGGCCTTAGAATCGCTTCTCTGTTTTTTGCAGATGATGTGGTCCTACTGGCTTCATCAGTTCGTGATTTACAACTTTCACTGGAGCGGTTTGCAGCCGAGTGTGATGCGGCCGGGATGAGGATCAGTTCCTCCAAATCCGAGGCCATGGTCTTGAGCCGGAAAAGGGTAGCATGCCCTCTCCGGGTCGGGGAGGAGGTCCTGCCCCAAGTGGAGGAGTTTAAGTATCTCGGGATCTTGTTCACGAATGAGGGAAAACTGGAGCGTGAGATCGATAGGCGGATAGGTGCAGCGTCCGCAGTGAAGCGGGCGCTGTACCGGTCTGTCGTGGTGAAGAGAGAGCTGAGTCAAAAGGCAAAGCTCTCAATTTACCGATCGATCTACGTTCCCACCCTCATCTATGGTCATGAGCTTTGGGTTATGACCGAAAGAACAAGATCTCGGATACAAGCGGCTGAAATGAGTTTTCTCCGCAGGGTGGCTGGACTCTCCCTTAGAGATAGGGTGAGAAGCTCAGTCATCCGGGAGGGACTCGGAGTAGAGCCGCTGCTTCTCCACATCGAGAGGAGCCAGTTGAGGTGGCTCGGGCATCTGGTTAGGATGCCTCCTGGACGCCTCCCTGGTGAGGTGTTCCGGGCATGTCCCACCGGGAGGAGACCCAGAGGAAGACCCAGGACACGCTGGAGGGACTATGTTTCTCGGCTGGCCTGGGAACGCCTTGGGATTCCCCCAGAGGAGCTGCTCCAAGTGGCTGGGGAGAGGGAAGTCTGGGCCTCCCTACTTAGGCTGCTACCCCCGCTACCCGACCCCGGATAAGCGGAAGAAGATGGATAATGGATGGATTTTTCAGCCTATAAGTTAAAGTTTTTTTTTTTGCATAATTTGCATGCCCTGTGACTTATAAACCAAAGTGATGCATTTATGGATTTTTTCCCCTATTATTAAACCAATTTTTGGCTGAGATATGATCGTTTTCATTCATTCTGACTGTAATGATTGAACACTACTATTTTCAGCCACTAGATGACACTCAAGTAGTATGGCATGCTGTTGTAACATAATAGTTAAGAAAAGTGGCTATTAATGACACATTAGGCTTGTCATAGGCCCTGTTTACACGGACACTGTGTGGGGGAAACGCAACTTTTGGGTATGTTAATTAGGTTGAAAGTTTTGCGTTGACATGGGCGAATTCTGTGGATACGACTCTCTCCCCCCCACCCCCCGTACTCATGAATTTACTGTAGTTACCATGCTGGGCCATTAGATGGCGCTGTGATTTTTGGAACCTTCACTACTGCGCACGCGTGCCACTGCTGCCTGAGGTAAACAAACAGAGCACACGAGGCAGCCTGTTTTCCTCTCTGGCTAAAAGTTCAGCTAAACTACAAGTTGTTGTCAACAAGTTAACAACAAGTTAAAGCTGGAATTTGGATAAGAGTCAACAGATCGGACACCGAGTGGGGCCGCTTCATCTGCGCACCAGTTGCTGAGCAGAACCAGAACCGAGTCAACATGTCTGACTTTAGTCCGTGAGAATCAGCTGATTTACAGCAGGGCTACAAGGTAAACCATGTTCTTAATAATGTTTCCTTGTGTTTAGTTCGATCACAGAACAACCAACTGAGGTTTTATTTTTATTTTTTTCCTGCGAGGTCGAAGCTGTTCCACGAAGCGGACCGGCGGTTCGGATGTGGGTCTCAGTGTCCACCAGGATGAACAACAGAGTCCAGTTCATTAAAGTTCGGTTAACGTGTTTTTAAAAGTGTTCAATTTAATTCTCAGTGTTTGTGACATGAGTTTGTGGTGTTGAATAAATAAATAAATTAAAAATCAACCTGGTGTCTTCATTTTCAACATGCAGCATGTTAGGCATGACGTAACGAGTCCAGATAGCTTCATTTAGCTCAGATAAATGTAAATATCTCCCACGCTAACATAAATACTGTTTATTATTGTTAAACTGTTAATATATAGCACATTTAGTATGTTATAGTGCAGCGTGACACGTGAAATGTCCGACTGCCTCGTTAACAGACAACTGGATCCAGGCAGCTGCTCTCTTCCAACACAGATGCAGGTAAGGTGTAGAATAATTAAATATGAGAATCAAAATATATTCCATCAGCTATAGTTCAGAAAGTGGTGCGTGTGTCCACTGTCCAGTCCACCGCCATTGTTAAAATGCCGGCTGTCTGCGCGTGCGTGCTGCGTGCATGTGTTCAAACAAAAGCTCCACGGGAGATGTTTACATTATCAACGGGGGGTCAGCGAAAAAGTTCCACCTTGAGAGCAGGGTCAGAAAAGTATCGGTGTCATCGAGGGGGGCCAGCAGTGTCGTGTAGGCGATAAGCAAAGTTGCAAAGAGAAAGTAGCGGTTACACTCAAAATACGCGCCGTGTAAACTGGCCCATAGTCTGCCACCTTTGTCCAGCTCACCAGGAGCAACGGTTAAATCAGCTTCATTTCGTTGCACCGCCCCAGTGAAATGCAGCTAATTTGACCATTTAAGTGGATTTATTAAGTAAAAATTCAACTGAGACACACCTTTACTATAATTTCAAGCAAACAAATAATTGCTTTTAGGTGGTTATCTTGTTAAATTTCAAAGAAATGCACAGCGAGTCACCCCTCTATGCGTTCCTGCAGCCGAGAATTGACTTTTAAAGTACAGCTGACTTGACCATCAAAGTGCATTTATTAAGAAAAGTTAGACTCAGATATACCTTTACTCAGTGGTGTAGTCTACGTGATACGTGGGTATACGGAGTATACCCACTAGAAAATCTTGAGAATTTCAGTATACCCACTAAAAAGTTCCCAATGATATATTACATGTGTATCACATCCAAACCCTGTCTCATTTTTCACCACTTTTATTGTCTGTCCAAACAGGTCTCACTTGTAAATGAGTCTTTGAGGCTCAATGTGACTCATCTATTTAAATAAAGGTTGAATGAATGAATGAACATATCATTAGGCATGCGTCATTGATATGGTAAATGGCAGTTAAACACTTCCGTAACAATCTATTGGTATACATGTACATTATCTTTTGGAATTTGGAAATGTTCAATATGTTTAAAAATCGAAATAAATTGATTACATTGTACCAACCAGTTTACTTTCGTTTCTAAGCACATTATACGGACCGACTGCGGTAAAGTTAGTTTTACGTTGGACATCGCGATCAGTGGCTTCAATGGTGTCCAACGCCGAATGTAAAACTAACTGCAGTATACCCACTACAAAAATGTAGACTACACCACTGCCTTTACTGTACTATAATGTCGAGCAAACAAATAATTGTTTTTAAGTGTTAATCTTGTTGAATTCTTGTTAAAATCCTCCCGTGCACACTCCCGTGGCTGCCATTTGGCAGCCAATCGATTTTTGGCACAACACCGACTCACATTTCCGGGTTGTCAGTGGTGACGCGTAAGAAATGCGACTTGTCAGCGGTGATGCATAACAGATGCAACATATATGGTGAAGCAACTTATTTATGGATTTTCTACTTTATTAGACATATCTTGACTGATGCGACTTATAGGGTTTTGCGACATGTAGGGTGGAAAATACGGTAGTAAAGAAACTATAATAATTAACGTTTAAATATAAATATTTAACAAGACCTTAAAGTTTAATGAGAAAAAATTAAAACAAAGGTTTGAAAAAGTTAATCTTTTTGTCAGTGTGTTCACAGGCAGGATGGGGAACACATTACCTGACAACAGGTCAGAAAGTCCTGACAAAATGATTTGTAGACAGCTGCCATCAGTAATGATGATGAAGTGAAAGTGTAAGCAGTCAGGAGAGCATGCGCACAGTTTTACTTTAAGAACAGACATGATTATTTGCCACAAGCATGTGTCTAACTTTATGCACAGATCATGTGTTTCCTAAAGTGATGCAGCTTCAGTCAGAAGTAGACCAAGCATAGTTTATAAGAAATATGTAGTGAAGGGTCACAATTAAATATGCTTAAAGATCCAGCTGATGCAATCAGTTCTGACGGCCAGCGATCAAATCCTGTAGTGACGTCTACAGGCTATAAACTAAGATGTTTGCTTAGTGAACAGTTTATCCTAACTCCTTCTGCCCTGAGTCTAAATGATCCACGAGGCCTCAGTTTTAAAAGTGAAGTCATATTGACCAGCGGGAGGGTTAAAGGTCAGTTGCATCCCGTCTTGTAATTTAAACAGTGACCACATAAGTCTTGACAAATGAATTATTCCGCATTTAGTGACATCACTTTTTTTTTTTTAAATAATTGTATTGTAAGAGACGTGGTCAGAGTTAATCTGACACACTTCTACTTTAATTAATTACCATATTTTTCGGAGTATAGGTCGCACCTTTTTATCATTTTTTCATGGCCTGTGACCTATACAGGGAACCCTCGACTTACAAACGAGTTCCGGACCTAAGGACCGATCGTGTGTCGAAAAAACGTAAGTCGAATCATATAGTAAAAAAAAAAATAATAATTATAAATGAATACATGTATAGTACTGTACAGTCACCAAGCACTTAACCTATCCTAACACAGTTTTTAAAGATGAAGGAGTTAGTTGAATTGTCTCACTTTCACATAAAGTGAAAGTGAAAATAGCTCCTTTTATGTGAATGGAGCCTGCTGGGGAGACAATTCCACTCACTCCTTAATAATAATAATAATAATAATAATAATAATAATAATAATAATAATAATAATAATAATAATAATAATAATAATGTATTTGTCTGTCATCTGTGTATGTTTCGCATACACAGACGAAATTCGTCTCTGCATTTAACCCAACCACCACCAGGTGGTGCAGTGAGCAGCCAGAAAGCGCCCGGGGAGCTGGAGAATTAGGTGTGCACTCATAGAAACCCGAAGGTGTGTAGTGGCTGGGGCGTGAACCCGCGTCCTTCGAGTCCCAAGTCGAAAGCCCTGCCACTACACCATCTTGGCTCTAACTGTGTTAGGATAGGCTAAGTGCTTGGTGACTGTGCAGTACTGTACATTAATCTATTTATTAAAAAATATATACTATATATTTATTTTTAAAATTTTTAATGTATAAATAGATAAATGTACAGTCACCAAGCACTTAGCCTATCCTAACACAGTTAAGGAGTGAGTGGAATTGTCTCCCTCCTCCCTAGCAAGCTCCATTCACATAAAGGGAGCTACTTTCACTTTATGTGAAAGGGAGAGATTTCAACTCACTCCTTCATCTTTAAAAACTGTGTTAGGATAGGCTAAGTGCTTGGTGACTGTACATTACTGTACATGTATTCATTTGTTAAAAAAAAGAAGTTTTTTTTACAGTGCGTTCGTAAGTCCGAGTTGCCGTAGGTCGGGGGTGCCGTAAGTCGAGGGTTCCCTGTACTCAGGTGCAACCTATATATGGCTTTTTAATCACTTTCGGCGAAACAAATTTTAAAATCCAGCTCATTTCACAATTACGTTCATTTATTAAGGAAAAGTTCAGCTCAGACACATATTTGCTATAATTTTTATCAAACAAATAATAAACATCATAATATGTACATTGATTGATAGATTTCACTTTCCTATAATTTACACCAAACAGCGGAAATTATGCATCCATAACTTCTACTAATCGACGTACATTTCAAGGAACAACTGATTAATTTAAAATATCTTAAATTAACTTAATCTGAAGGCTCTTAGCTTAAAGTTGGCAAAGATGGACTTCCGGCTGAATGCAGTGGGATAAGTTGTGTTTGGGTGCGCTCCAATGGAATTGGCCTTTTTTCCGATTAATACCTGGCACTTTTTTCCGATTTCGACCGCAAACAATAGCTAACTTACACATTTTACACAATCCTCCTTTTCCGTCACTAAAATCAATGCCACCAAAGCCTGCTAAAGGAGTAAGTTTGATCCAAGCTCACCTGCGGCCTAATCCTCGTGGCGGAACCTCGAGCTGTCCTGATTCACCTCCGTCCAGGCTGCTGCAGTTTGTGACGTCGACAGCCTTAAACAGGAGCTACTTGTAGCTCTCCGAGAGGACCTTACTGCTATAATTAAAGCAGAAATCCATGTTGTTCTGGGTGAAAGTCTCTCTTCGATCAATGCCGAGCTGTCCGGTTTCAAAAAGGAGCTATCATCTGGGCTAGCTGTGGTGCAAGAAAGCTTCACGAGGCTAAAGCTAACAGCAGCAGAGGTGGAGAAGTCCATCTCCACCTGCACTGATGACATTGTTAGCCTCCAGAAAAAAGTTGAGGGTCTTACTAAGACGGTGGCGCAGCTGGAGGATAAATGTGAGGACTTGGAGTCCCGGTCCCGACGTCAGAACATCCGCATCATCGGTGTCCCGAAGGATGACCCATCTTCGGCTACGACGGCTGCGGTCTCTCGGTTGCTAAAGGAGGCCTTCGACTTCGAGGAGGACCTGCTGCTGGACCACGCTCACCACATCCCAGTCCCCAAACCGAAGGCAGGCGAGCGGCCCGTCCAATTGTAGCTAAGGTACACTACCACACGGACTGTGTCAAAATCCTGGCGAAGGCGAGGGAGCTGCAGCGGGTCAAAGTGAACGGTACGAATATCTTCATTTTCCACGACTATACTATCAGAACGGCCCGAGCGCGAGCAGCCTTCACGGATTGTCGCCGCCGGCTCCGCGACATCCAGGGGGATTGGTTCGGCCTGCTCCACCCGGCCTGGCTGAAAATCACGTATGATGGAACTACACAAGTGTTTACTTCCCCTGAGGAGGCGAGTGTTTACATCGGGTCATTACAAAATGAGCATTATAGTTAGTATGCTCTGTTTCACACTCAGGGAACGTTAGTATTATTAGTTATTATTATTATTTATGTTTAAAAATATAATCAGAGTGCTCTGTTTACATTCACGGATTTAATGTTTAGAAATATAATTACTGTAGTGTGCTTTTTTTCATACTCAGGGAACGTTATTATTATTAGTTATTATTATTATTATTCATGTTTAAAAATATAATTAGAGTGCCTTGTTTACATTCACGGACTTAATGTCTAGAAATGTAATTACTGTAGGATGCTTTTTTTCTCATACTCAGGGAGCGTTAGTATTATTAGTTATTATTATTATTATTCATGTTTAAAAATATAATTAGAGTGCTTTGTTTACATTCACAGATTTTATATTTAGACTTATAATTAGTGTGTTTTGTTTACATTTAAGGATTTAATGTTTAGAATTATAATTAGTGTGTTTTGTTTACATTTAATAATAATATAATAAACTTTATTTGTATAGCACCTTCCTACAATGCCTTGCATTGACCAAGGTGCTTAACAGGATAAAAAGATGAATAAACTGGAACAATAAATCAATGAAAATAGAATAAGAAACAACAGCAATAAAAGAAGGCAACGGAAATAAAAGTTACACACTGAAAGCTTTTTGAACAAGTGGAAATAAAAAGGCAATGGAAATAAAAAATGCTACATACTAAAATACCAAAAGTAATAAAAGTTACACACTGAAAGCTTTTTTGAACAAGTGGGTCTTCAGTCTGGTTTTGAACAGAGTCAGATCAGAGGTGGCACGCAGCTCAAGGGGGAGGCTGTTCCAGGCTTTTGGGCCGGCAACAGAAAATGACCGGTCTCCCCATTGTTTGTACCTTGAGCGAGGCACCTCCAGCAGGTGTTGACTGGCAGATCGTAAAGCTCTGCCGGGCTGATGGGCTTTCAAAAGTTCTGAGATGTACAGAGGAGCAAGTCCATTCAGAGCTTTGAAAACAAACAGGAGCAGCTTGAACTGTATCCTGAACTGAACCGGGAGCCAGTGTAGAGAGGACAGGACAGGAGTGATGTGTTCATATTTTCGTGTTGGTCAAAAAGCGCGCNCGGGCCTTTTCTGTCGTTGCACCCAGTCTCTGGAATAAGCTACCTCTGGACTTGCGCTCCATCACTCATATGGAGTCTTTTAAATCTAATCTTAAAACCTTTTTATTCAGGCAGGCTTTTAATACCTAGTACAGTAGTTCTTTGACATTCTTGTTAGGTCTTAATTGTTGTTAGGTCTTAATTGTTTTTAATTTTTAACTGGCTGTTTTTTATTGTTATTTTTGATTGTTTGTTTTATTTCTGTATTGTTCAGCACTTTGTGCACCTTCTGGCTGCTGAAAAGGGCTCTATAAATAAAGATTGATTGATTGATTGATTGATTGAACATTTTAGAGGGAATGATGTCCAGAGAACAGTTAGTTGGTTTCATCTGCTGAACCACCTTGATTTAGGGATTTAATGTTTTGAATTACAATTAGTGTGCTTTGTTTCACATTTGGGGAACATTATTATTATTAGTTATTATTATTATTATTATTATTATTATTATTATTATTATTATTATTATTATTATTAATCACTGTTTTTTGAAAGAGTTCTTGTTCTCCCAGATTAGTGCCTATTATATATTTTAAATCTTCTTTTCATTTTGCTAGTTCTGTGGGAGTCACCTAATACAGGAAGGTGTTTTAGTTTTTTTTTCTTTTTTGTAGTGGGGTGCCATTTGGCTGTAAGGTTAAGTTTTCTAATGACTCCTGTTAGAGTCCGCACAGTCCCTCCGTTTGGGGAAGGGCTAAGTGCAAGTAAGGGGGTGGGGGGTGGTTTTATATGTTTACTCTTTTTTTTCTCTCTCTTTCTTTCTTCTTTTCTGGGGGGGGATTGGGAGGGATGGCAATATTCTCAACCCTTATTATAAACAATAAGTCACATGTCTGTTGATTTGAAAGCTTCCTCAACATCAGCTGTTAGATTCCTAAGCTGGAATGTTAAATGTCTGAACAATCCAGTGAAACGGTCTAAAATATTTTCTCATATGAAACGCCTGAACCCAGACATAATATTCCTACAGGAAACACATTTGCAAAATTCAAATCAGGTCAGGTTCAAATATCCATGGATTTGGGAGATTTACCATTCGAGCTTCAACTCAAAAGCCAGAGGAGTAGCCATACTATTTAATAAGAATATTCATTTTTACAGCGTCAAAAATAATGAAGGATACAAATGGCAGATTTCTTATAATTGCAGGCTCTCTGTTCCACACCCCTGTTTTATTAGTGAACATTTATGCACCAAACTTTGATAATCCAGATTTTATAAACAATCTAGTTAGCACACTTCCATATCTGGACTTTCATTTGTTAATTCTTGCTGGGGACCTGAATTGTGTAATGAACCCATCATTAGATCGCTCTTCATCTCGGTCTTTTACACAGTCTAATATGTCTAAATCTATTTTGGATTTTACGTCCCAAAATGGATATGTAGATCCATGGAGGGCAGGGAATCCACTAACAAAGACCTATTCTTTTTACTCTCAGGTAAACCAATCTTATTCCCATATAGATAAATTTTTTGTTGACAGCTCTTTAATGCAGAGAGTCACGTCCTCTGAATACTATCCGATTGTTATTTCAGACCATTCTCCTCTAAGTATTGATATAAACTTTATAAACAAACCCTGTTCTAGTCCTCGTTGGAGATTTAATAGTCTCCTGTTATCATGTGAGCCATTTAATAAATTCATCTTATCAGCAGTTGATGATTTCCTAATGTTCAATAAGAGTGATACAATTTCTCCCTCACTATTATGGGAAACATTAAAAGCCTATCTTCGTGGTCAGATTATTTCTTTTTCAGCAAATATTAATAAAAATCTACGCACTAAGATATCAGAAATATCAACAAAAATTCAGAATATTGATAGGCAAAATGCCGTTAACCCGTCACATGATTTGCTGAAACAGCGACAAGATCTTCAGATGGAACTTGATCTTTTAACAACATCAAATGCGGAGCGTCTCTTGATCCGATCTCGAGCCACTCGATGGGGAAAAACCAAGTAAACTTCTGGCACATCAATTGAAACGAAAAGCTGGCTCTCGCACAATATCACAAATCAAGGATCGGTTGGTCAATCTTGTTTCAGACCCTGTCTCCATTAGTGACACCTTTAAAAAATTATACAATGATCTGTATAAATCTGAACTACAAGCAGACTCAAATGAGCTACTTGCCTTTCTTCAGAATACTGACATTCCTAGGATAGACAAATTGATTTCTGATCAACTTGAGGCTCCCATTAAATTAGAAGAAATATTTGCGTCAATTAAGAATATGCAAAGTGGTAAAACACCTGGCTCAGATGGTTTCTCTGTCAAATTTTTCAAAAAATGAAAAGATAAAATAGCCCCTCTTCTTCTTGAGGTTTATAATGAGTCACTCGGACGTGGCCTGCTACCTCCCACCTTGACTCAGGCTCCAATCTCTCTCCTGTTAAAGAAGGATAAGGATCCTACTGCCTACGAGTCTTATAGACCCCTTTCACTCTTGAATGTGGATTTTAAGATTTTGTCTAAAGTACTCACAACTCGGCTTGAGACAGTTCTCCCTCTGATTATTTCACAAGAGCAGAATGGATTCATCAAAGGTCGCCAGTTGTTTTTTAAATACTCGTACACTATTGAACACAATTTTTTCAACTCATTCCCCCAAATCTCCTGAAGTGATAATTTCTCTTGATGCCGAGAAAGCTTTTGATCGAGTGGAATGGGAGTATCTCTTTGCCGCTCTTAGTCAAGTCAAAGTCAAAAGTCAAAGTCAACTTTATTGTCAGATCTGCAATATGTACAGTGCAGGACATACACAGGACCGAAATTGCGTTTCTCTCAGTCCCTCGGTGCAACAGTAAACATCTAAACATTGAAACACTGAAACATATAATAATAGACATAAGCATAAAAATAGTAAAACTAACACTGTCCTGTTGTTTTTTTTTTTTTTTTTTTTGCATAGTGGTATAAAAAAAGAGTATAAAAAGTATAACTAAAATAAACTAAAGGTTTCTAGCATTGACATTTGCAAAGTGGCAAAGCAGCGTATGAGTCAATGTACACAGTATATGTATGAGGTAGTAGTTGATGTTGTTGTAGAGGCAAAAAGTGGCATATGCAGTAAGGCACATTGGGCATCCCTAAATAAGACCGTTCAGAGCACACTGTATATGTACCAGCAGTGGTGTAGATATTAGAGTAGTGTAAATAAATGTAAACAGTAGTAATTACATGTAAGCAGTAGTAATAAAAGTAAACAGTATTAATAAATGTAAACAGAGAATGTAAACAGTATTATGATTATAGGCAGTGATGTAATACAGACATTAGTGCAAGTATGAGAAGTAGTGCAAACTGTATGAGCACATGACCGAGAGTTTAGTGAAAACCCGTTTGGTGACACAGAGTCTAGTGTTAAAAACTTTGTGTTGAGTGATAATATGTGAGAAAGTTTTAGTGTTAAGGCAGTTCAAATGGGAGGGGAGGCAGAGCAGGCAGAGTGTTTAGCATTCTGACTGCCTGATGAACAGAGCTGTCTCTCAGTCTGCTGGTTCGAGCCTGGAGACTCCTCAGTCTCCTTCCTGATGGCAGCAGTCTGAAGCAGCTGTGTAGTGGGTGTGTGGGATCACCTGCCATGCGGTGGGCTTTCCGAGTGAGGCGTTTGCTGTGTAAGTCCTGCAGTGAGGGCAAGGAGGTGCCCACGATCTTCTCAGCTGCTCTCACAATGCGCTGGAGGCTCTTGCGGCAGGATGCAGTACATGCACCAAACCACACAGTGATGCAGCTGGTCAGGACACTTTCTATGGCACCTCTGTAGAAGGTGCTCATGATGGGGGTTGAAGCTCCAGCCCTTTTCAGCTTGCGGAGAAAGTAGAGACGCTGGTGAGCCTTCTTTGCCAGTGCTGCAGTGTTCCTGCTCCAGGACAGGTCCTTTGAGACGTGCACTCCCAGGAACTTGGTGCTGTCCACTCTCTCCACTGCGGTGCTGTTGATGGTCAGAGGAGGATGTTGGGCATCCCTCTTCCTGAAGTCCACAACAATCTCCTTTGTCTTCTCCACGTTGAGAGTGAGATTGTTGTGTCCGCACCACAAGGCCAGGCGGCTCACCTCGTTCCTGTAGTCCGTCTCATCGTTGTTGCTGATGAGACCTACCACTGTTGTGTCATCCGCAAACTTGATGAAGTGGTTGGAGCTGTACGATGGTGTGCAGTCATGTGTTAGCAGGGTGAATAGAAGGGGGCTCAGCACACATCCTTGTGGGGCCCCTGTGTTCAATGTGATGGTGCTAGATGTGTTACTCCCGATCCGTACTGTCTGTGGTCTCCCGGTCAGGAAGTCTAGCAGCCAGTTACACATTGAGGTGTTCAGCCCCAGACTGTCCAGTTTATGGATGAGGTTAATAGGTTTGGTTTTGGAGAGAGGTTTGTGTCCTGGATCAGGCTACTTTATACATCTCCTCAAGCATGTATTCTCACTAATTCCGTCCAATCTGATTATTTTCCGGTTGGACGGGGTACTAGACCGGGTTAATCTCTTTCACCCCTCTTGTTTGCGTTAGCCATTGAACCTCTTTCAGTTGCCCTAAGATCCCTTTCTTCTTTTCATGGAATTATCCGCTCTGGTGTCAAGCTTAAACTGTCCTTATATGCAGATGACCTTCTCCTGTATGTTTCTGACCCTTTATGTAGTCTTCCCCTAATTTTAAATATTCTGAAAAAATTTGGATCGTATTCTAGCTATAAAATTAATTCACTTAAAAGTGAATGGTACCCAATGAACTAATTAGCTTTAAAGCTTAGGCCTTCGGATATCCTTTTTAGGCTCAGTCCCTTATGATTTAGGTACTTAAGAATTAATATTACACGTACTGTACTCTGCCCTCAATGTTTTCTCAGAATTATGGCCCACTAGTCTTCGAAATTACATCAGACTTTCAGAGGTGGAACTCTCTCCCTCTTTCACTGATTGGTAGGATTAATATTATCAAAATGAATGTGCTACCTAGACTTCTGTTTTTATATCATATTTAGCACTTTGAGATTTTTATTAATGAAAAGTGCATTATAAATTGAATTCATTATTATTATTGTTACTATTATTATATCAAAATATCCCTCTGTTTTTACCCAAACAGTTCTTCAGGTCCCTGGATCAGATGGTCTCCTCCTTTTTGTGGAACGGAGAGGCCCCCAGAATGAGACTTTCTTTATTACAACTATTCACCACAAATGGTGGTCTTTCTCTACCTAAATTTACAATGTATTACTGGTCCTCACATATCCATAAACTGACTTATTGGTTAAATTCACCTGATTTGATTTGGTGTAAACTTGAAACTCAATCGATTTATGCGTCTTTTTCACTTGCCTCAATTATTTATTCATCATTACCAATTAAACTATCCTCTGTTACTACAAATCCTATAGTGCTTTCTACACTCAGGATCTGGTCACAATTTATGTCCCACTTTAAATTTGTATCACCCTCTAATAAAATGCTGTTATTAAAGAATCACATTTTTTCTCCAGCATCCACTAATGCTGCCTACAGAATTTGACATGAGAAAGGTATTAGAATAATGAGAGACCTTTACGAAGATGGTTTATTTCTTAGTTTTCCAGAATTGTCTTCTAAATTTAATCTACCCACTTCACATTTGTTTCTTTACTTCCAAATTAGACATTGCGTTTCATCGCGGTTTCCACATTTTTTGACTCTGCCTACTGACCCACCATGGGTCCAACTCCTAGTTTTGAAGCCCAATCTGAAATCTCCTCTTTCTACTATTTATAGAAAACTTATGGCAATTGAGGCAGACTCATCAGGTAAAACCAGAACTGCATGGGAACGGGAATTGGGTGTTGAACTGTCAGATTCATGGTGGGGTAAAGTTATTCTCAGCATACGCCAAAGTACACCATGTTCCAGAATACAGTTAATACAGTTTAAAGTAATGAATAGAGTACACTTCTCAAAATCCCGTTTATCTAAAAATTTTCCCTTCAATTCCAGACCAGTGTGATAGATGTCAGGCTTCACCTTGCAACTTAAGTCATATGTTCTTCATCTGTCCAAACTTGCAAGGGTTTTGGAAATATTTCTTCTCCATACTCTCAGGAGTTTTTAAGATCCAGATTCAAAGTGATCCACTTATTGCCATTTTTGGAGTTCCAGGGACCACATTCAACCTATCCCGCCAGCAGAGGGAGGTCCTGGCCTTTTGCTCTCTCCTTGCCAGGCGTTGTATTTTGCTCGCCTGGAAATCTCCAACACCACCATCCATATCACAATGGCTTAACACTGTAAGATCATTCTTGAAGATGGAAAAAAAATATTAACAGTGAAAGGTAGTGCAGAAAAATTTACCTACAAGTGGCCACCCTTTGTGTCATATGTAAAATCTTTGCCTTCATAGCATACAGACCGATGTGACTGACTCATCACTTTACCAGGTGACTTTAGTTTAAAGGATAAATGAATGGGTGAAATACTGTTTTCCTTTTGGTTTCTCTGAGCCCTCCTATCCCCCTCTCCTTCCCCCTTTTAATTTTTTAATTTTATTTATTTATTTATTTTTCTCTTTTATTCATTCTGTCTTGTTTTTGGTTATATTAGTGGGGTGAGTTGTGTTTGTTGTGGGAGGGGGGAGAAAAAAATCGGAAAAGTCATGTAAGTTTTGTAAAATGTATATGCTGTCAACTATTGTATGTTCTCCTGATAAATAAATTTTAAAAAAAAGTTGGCAAAGATAATGAGGAGGAGAAAGAAAAAAGAAGTTATCTGGGAAGTGAGTTTAACCAGACATAGCACATTCTCAGGTCGACATCCGCTGGACTCCGGTCCGCTTTTTAGTAAACAATCAGCAACTCATTATCTAGTGACAACAGTCCTTCGGGTAAGAGAGGGTTTCCAGTTGTGGTCGTAAAAGGTTTGTTTGTCCAGTTATGCCCCAAAACTGGTCTCCGGCATGTTTACACTTTCAGATTTCCAGCGCCCGCGTCTAATCGAACCAGAGTAATGGCAAGTAGTTCTGGTTAGGTTTCAGAATAAAACATTCCTTAGAAGGAATTTTCATTCAAGGTTGGAGCTTTACGCTTGGTTCGGGTTACACAGCTAGCATGCAGTGAACCCTCGCTGATGGAACGAGGTCTTTGACGCCTGACCACCGTTCATACAGCTTAGGAGAAAACATCACAGTTCAACTCTCCAGCAAAAAACTGAGGAAGAAACAGGAAGTCAGAGTTTTTGAAGAGAGGTTGACTTCAGAGTATCCGCTCCGTTAATTGGTGGGTCAAATTAGATGAAGTCAGAAGATTCAGAGGAGTTCAAGAGTTTATTACGAGTCAAGGAACAGAGAGTTTGTTTAGAAAGTTGTTTAGACCAGAAGGGAAGAACAAAACAGATTAGTGGAGCCAGCTTTATTATTAAAACTGATTAAACTGTCTCTACCGTTTCTAAACAAATACTGGAAGACCAATTTGACCTGTCCTTCGACTTAGACAGTCTCTGATTATCAAAACATTGAGCAAAATAATGATCATATGAACGGTTATACTTTGATTATATTTGAATTAGAACAATTTAAAGAATAAAAAGAGTTTCTTGGTGAAGTGATTTGTTTTCTAGGTTCAAACTAAATGTAATAATAATGTGAAGACTTGGAAAAGATGTTTGTGATGGTAAAAAATGAGTTCCAAAAGATACAAATTTGGTTTAAACGAAATAAGTTATCATTGAATATTGAGAAAACCAATTTTATGATATTTAGTAAAAAAAACAACAACTTTGGATTTTTCTTTTGAAATTGATGGTATTAAGATATGTTGAGTGAATGAGGTAAAGTTTCTGGGTGTAATTATTGATGACAGATTATCTTGGAAACAGCATATATCTATTGTTAAAACTAAAATATCTAAATCAATTGCGGTATTGTATAGAGTAAGGGATTTGTTAAATAATACTGCTTTACACTTGCTTTATAACACGATTATAGTTCCGCATTTAATTTATTGTGTAAATATTTGGGGTACAGCATGTAGGACAACAACTAAGCCTATTTTTATTTTGCAAAAAAAAAGCTGTACGAATTATAATGAGGAAATCTTATTGTCATCCTTCGAATACTTTATTTTGTCAATTGAAATCACTCAAGTTTTATGAATTGGTTGATTATAATATTCTTTTACTTATGTATAAGGCCCACACTTCCTCACTACCATCTAACATTCAAACCTATTTTGTGAAAAGGATGAGTTGCTATAATTTAAAGGGAATAGAAATGTTTGTTAAACCTAAGTTTAGAACCAGTTTAAAGGGTAGGTCAACTACAATAAGAGGAATTAATCTTTGGAATGGACTTGAGGACAATGTAAAAAATGTGAAGTCCATACTAATATTCAAGAAAATGATTAAAACTATTTTGTTAAAGAGTTACATTTAGGTTGATTCTAATTTAACAAACTATATTAGATATTTTGATGTGACTGTATATCTCTGATGAGACCATATTATTTTGTATTACAAATAAATATATTTATGTTTGAATTGATAGTTTGAATTGATTGTTTGATAAGGAGCAGATATGATAAGAAATGTTTTCTTCTTCTGCTTCCTTTCATTTTATGTTTTGTTTAAATTTTCTTTTTAAATGATTGTCATTGTTTTTAATATGAAATGAATAAAATTATACTAAAAAAAATAAAATAAAAAAAATAAAAAATAAACAGTGTTAATATCCTTCACTGCAGGTTTTCAGAGAAAAGGTGTTTCACTGAGAAGTTCAGTGAAAAGGTGTATCACTGGGACAGTTTCAGAGACCAGTGTGATTTTATGTGATGCAAAGTAGCAAATATATGTTGAACAAGTTATTTTATTTATATGTGTTAACCCCCCAATAATCAGAAATGCATGTGCATTTGTAATCACTCCCTTTATTCCAATATGCTTTTCTTGAAGAATTAGATTTGTGATCTAAATTAAATTCACCTGGTTCAAATAAAGGTTAATAAAATATTTTCATTCTGGGTACACAGTCTTCACAGTGAAACATGGTGGTGGCGGCATCATGCTGAGGGGATGCTTTTCTTCAGCAGGGGCAGGGAAGCTGGTAAGCGCTGAATACAGAACAATCCTGACAGATATGAAAATGGTGCAGATTCACCTTTCAGCAGGGTCATGACCCAAAACATACAACCAGAGCTACTGTACAATGGAATGGTTTAAATCGAAACAATAGTCATGTTAGAAAACCCCAGTTAAAGTTCAGACCTAAAGCTAACTGAGAATCTGCAGCAAAACTGGCGCTCACAGATGCTCTCCGGTGACTGTGCTGTGCTGTAAAAAAAAGAATGGGCTAAATGTTCAGTCTCTTGTAATGTAAAGCCAGTAAATGTCATGGTCTGCGGTTTGGTTGAACTCAGGAACTCAAGGATAAAATAAATAATATTTATTAATATAGTAGTCCCTTGATTATCACAGGGTTTAGGGGACCATCCCCCGATAAGTGAAAAACTGCAAAGTAGGGACACAGTAGTTCAAGTTTCAATCCCAATCTACCTCCATAAATAAACAATTTAAATAAAAAAAACTCTAATATTTTAAATAGAAAATCCATGCAGCATTGTTTATTTAAAATATTATAGTATTTAAAATTAAATTCTAGAGAAGCGCAGCAGGACATCAAAGGGTTAATCTTTCATGCAGTTCTGCAGCACTGAGCAGAAATGTACTTCTTGATCAATTACACTGTAAAAACTGAACATAGAAGATCTAAAATAATAATACATTTTTTAAACACTTTTCTATTTTGTGATTATGACAATTTTACGATGGGAAGTACTTTGAATTTTAAGTTGGAAGAGAAAAGTTGATTGATGCATCTGGACAGCAAAGGGTTAACTCTTCATGCAGTAGATTCATTGCTGCAGGAGGGAGCTTCTCCCTGCACCCGTGGGTTGCACACAGGTGCAACAGGTGCTAAATCATTTAAAATAATTTATTTTAAATAAACAATCCGTGCCACTCGTGTGGCTCATCCTTCAATCAACTTTTTTGTTAGCTTTATTTAACCCTTTTCCTAAACTTAACATTACACCTGACCCAGAGCACTGACCCTAACCCTAACCCCCTGACCCTATTATCACCCAAGAACACACCTTTAAACTAACTAGGAGGTACAGGAGGGACCGTCTGAACACGATCTATCAGGATAATAACTAATATAACAACCATTTAATGGCTGATAACATTCAAAGTGGGCGGAAGACACAAGCATCACAAAACACACAGATCCTCTCAGTGAAGACAAATCCCAAAAGACTTACAGCTGCAACTGCAGCAAAACATGGTCCTATAAAACATCAAGTCATGGTGGCTGAATGCATGCCGCACATTTCAAACTTTTACTACATTTATCCTTTAAAAAGAAAACCTTGTGTCATTAACCTTCAACGTCACAACCATGCATTACTTAGTGTTGGTTTATTGCATTAAATAAAATTACTTGGAAGGTTGTTTATAATTTCACAAACCATGAAAAAGTTCAAGGTATACGAATAGATTCTCAAGGCTCCGCATTTATGATTCCTTTCTTTAGACACGTCCTGCGTGATTTTCAGGAGCTAATTCAAAGTCCATTGACGAGCGGAGTTCTTCAGTTACGCCGTGCACAAAACATCGCTCTGCTGTCAAACAGTTTTTAAATGTGAGCTGAGTCACAGCTGGGCCCCGTCAAAACTTTGCATTTCAAGTTGACTCTCGCTGAAAGCTTTTATTACCAAAGAGTGAGTTTTTGTCTTTTGCCTTCAATGACAAAAATGAATGCTTTCGTTAGAGAGCATCACGGAGCTGAGAGCACAGCAAGTACCACTTACTGTTGTGAGCTGCTTGTTTCCTCTGGGATTTTAGGGCCGCAAAGACGCTTCACAGCTTCTCTTAATTGAAGCTTCATCTCCAGCAGCTTCGTCAGAACCTCGCCGGTTATGTAAAGAACACAGAAGGAACAAAACATTTGAAAATTAGTAAAAAAAATGGTTTGTGCAAACAATGTGAGATTTCAGGGGTGATTTTAAAACTCACAGAACAAAGAGAAAATATTAAAGTTTGAAACTTTCTAAGATTGGTCCATGTGGTAACTGTCTTATTCAACAATAAAATCACAAATGATTCGGCTAACTGAAGCGACTAAAGCAGGGGTGTCCAAAGTGTGGCTCGAGGGCCGTTTGTGGCCCTTGGAGTGATTTTGTGTGGCCCTCAACTGCAGTTACAGAATGGTTTAATGTTGACCCACAGGCTCAAGAGGTTGATGCAGATGTGGACCTTTAGATTTAACGGTGATACTTTTTAAATATAATTTTTAGGTTTAACAGCAAAAAGATTAAATAATCTTCTCAAAAGGAGCAAAATTAAGTAGAATACAATGTATTTATTTATTATTATTATTTTTGCTATGCTTAATCCCTTTATCCTACAACAAACCATCACTGACCTAACAAAAAGTAGAATTTTGGATGATAATTCATACAACTTGGATAAATATAACGTGATTTTAAAGAAAATAATTTCAGTTGTTAATAATCGATGGGGAGAAATTAAACATTTTAAAAAATTATAAAGTGGTATCATCTACATACAAGCTAACTTTATCAGTGTCTCTTCAAACCTTCTACGAATCTGTTTTAGCGACTGCCAGCTGTTTTTCAGAACTTTGATGACCCACTTGGGCCGTCCATGGTCCAAATGGGGGATTGTAGCTCCTCCTCCCTCTTTAAAAAAAAAAAAGAACAGTGACTGGTACTCATTTTAGGCCTTTGCATCTAAAAATAAATAAAAATGAACTTTCAAACCACAAGAAAACAAAAAAATGTCCCAAAAATCAAATAAATTAATATATATATATATA
>JBBPBX010022327.1:26720-41522 GCA_038048925.1 Garcialebias charrua
AACAAAAAATAGTCCCAAAAATCCAATAAATTAATTTATATTAAAAAAAAACTATGTTAATGTTAGAGGCTCATAATGTTTTGGATCTATAAGAATTTAAACTAAACTTTTAATGTTTCTCCAAAATATTATTCAGATTTTTCTTGCCCGCAAGATCCTTCAAGGGTGGACCAGACTGTCTAGACAGTTCTGGTCCACCCTGAAAATAGACACCCTGAACTAAAGGCTTTCAGCTAAATACATGTAAAACTTACAGAAACTTACAGGCGAGTTCTTTACCATCAAATGTGACTTAATTTAGCTTTTAAAACTTTTTAATGCACACTGTTGCTGTTTCTGCTGAAATTATTGAAATCTATAGTAAAATGTATTTGGAGAGAAATACAAAAGGTAAGTTTGAGTCAGTCAGATGTAAAGTGCTGCTGAATAAATGTCGTTCAGCCTCAGGTGGAGAAGCCATCGACCTGAGGCTAAAGCCCTCTCAATCAGTCAGGCTTCCAGACTGTTCAGCTTCCAGCTATGGAAGAGGAAAAGTGTAAATCTTCAGCTTTTCAAACCGCTTCCTTCATCACTCTTATACTGAGACACAAACAGCAGAAAAGCTTTTCAGTCACTGGAATGAGCCAGATCAACAGTCAGAGCACTGGGCTGCTGAGCTGCCACAATACACTGCTGAGCTGTTATGAAAATTCAACCGACTGCCTCAGTACACCTTTAGAATTGTGAGCACAGTGAAGGATGCTGACGGAGAGCACATCTGCACATGATCTGTGTAAGTCAGGGGTCATGAGAACATCTGGGTGGTGGAAATTATACAAGCTGAAAATCTGCATTTATATTTTGAAATGGCTCGTAAAATACCCATCAACGCTGATCAGGTTTTACATAAAAGGACATAAGTATTGTATGGAATAAGTCAAATACAGTATTTGTATTATAATAATACAGCTTTAACATAGGCTGTGTGGCTTTTAGGGCTTGCAGATGATTCTTCAGTACAACATCCCCATCTTGTGGTTTAAAGATAAAAAAATAAAAAAATCTGATGATCATCAGATGCTGCTCCATCTCACTGGAATCTGCTTCAAAAAACTTTGTGTCTGACCTCACTTGTCTCAGTGTCTAGTTTTGAAAAATTGTATAAAAGCCATGTTTAAAGATAATTGCAAATACTGTCATACTTTGTACTTTTATCGTTTAACTTTGACAAACTGCTGTGGATGTAATTTGTGCTTCCTTGTTTGTTGTTGACTACTTTATTTTAATAGTTTTGTCCAAATGTATTGTTTCCCGTTTGACCCTACAAGTACCTGTCGGTGCCGCCGGGCCAGATCTGTCAATAAGAATTTTTTTTCTTAGTGTTTATGCCTGCATGGTCAAATAAAGGTGAAATAAAAAATATGTATGGCTGGTGATATATTTAGGGATAGTTTCTTTTTTTTTTCAAAGTGTCATTTAAAAAAATCCAAATGATGTCTAGTCCAGGGGTCTGCAACATTTACAATCAAAAGAGCCATTTCTGCCCTTTTGTTCACTAAGTTTCTTGGAAGGCGCTTTTCTGGGTGATTTTATAAAACAAAAAATATCTAATGACTTTTAACATTTATTGATATTTTTACATTCTAGGACAAAATAAAAGTCGAAATTCATGTAAAATAGGGAAAAAAATATATAGTTTTTGCCCAGTTTCTACAAACTAAAACAATAAACTTATGTGATTTTTTTAATTGTAGAAAAATTATGCAGCCTACTTTGAAGAAATGAAGCAAAAAGTGAGTATGTTTTACCCCATAGTATTAGTCAAATAAATTACAGGAAAACTGCAAAAATGAGCCCTTTTAGTTGTTATAACAACAAATACAATTCAGTTTTGGTCAGAGCTTGAAAGAGCCACTGCAGAGGGAACAAAGAACCGCATGTGGCTCCAGAGCCACAGGTTGCAGACCCCTGGTCTAGTCAGAGGAGGGGACAGGACTTGCCACATCTGAAACCTGATTGGCCACCCCCACTTGATTGACAAGTCACTGCATGTGGCAGTGAACGATGTACAGACAGAGTAAACACCTGGCAAGTGTCTGTCATGGACTTTTCATCCATCCATTATCTTTACCCGCTTCATCCTTTTCGGGTCATGGGGGGTCACTGGTGCCCATGTCCAACAGTCACTGTGGAAAAGGCAGGACACCCTGCACATGTCTCTCTCTCTCACACCTGGAGACAATTAAGAGTTACCAATCAGTCTAACATGCATGTTTTTGGACTGTGGGAGTACCTGGAGAAAACCCTCGCATGCACGGAGAGAACATGCAAACTCCACCCAGAAAGGCCCTGGGCGAGGAATTGAACAGGCGACCATCTCACTGAGGCAACAGCTCCACCAACTGAGCCACCGAGGACTTTTCAGCATGAGGAAAACAAATTTTCTGAACCGCTGAATTATTATACATTTAATAAGTGTGCAGTTCTTCTCGGTTAAGAACCATTAAATAAAATATGGATCAACAATGACGAGCAAAGTTTAAAGAAACAAGAACGCACAGATTGATCAACAAAAACAATAAAGGCTCCGTGCAGGGACGTGCAGAGCCCACTAAAGGGGCAGGTGCTCAGAAAAAAAAGGGGGCACATTTAACCACATTTTAGGACAGAATATTAACAAAGTCACATAGCTTTCAGAGTTTAATAAACTACGATAAATTACAAAATTGAAAAACAAGGGCACAGTGCAACTTTTTAGTGTACTGTAATCTATAAAATTATGAAAATGGGACCTCGTCTATGGAGTTCAATTTGTTTCACAAATATTCTATTAAAAAAAACTAACCTCAATTACATAAAATAAAATTGTGATCAAGATATTTTGAATTGTAATTTTTTTTAAACAAATAAAAGTTTTGCTTAAAAAACTTTTTTAAATTAAAATCACAAATTTTTGTGTCATGAAGTGAAATAATTATTTGCGCATGTCAGAAATCTTTGCTTGCTATTCTAAGTTTTCGTTTGTCATTCAAAGTTTTGCTTGCGATTCTCACATGACATCGTGGGCAGAGCCTAAAATAGCAACAAACAAAAAAAGATTTCTGATGTGTGCAAATAAAAGTTTATGTTTTGCAAATAACTTTTTAAGTTCACGAGAGAAAAATTAGTTATTTAATTTTTTTTTTAATTAAGTTTTTATTTAAAAAAAAGAAGAAATTGTTACAATTCCAAAAGTTTTGATTACAATTTTATTTTACTTAACTGAGGTTAGTTTTTTTTTTCATTGAATAATTGTGAAACAAATTTAACTCCATACTCTGCGAACCAGACCCTAAACTTACTTAAAGTTTGGATAGAGTTTTTTTCCCCTTCATTTGTACGCTTTTATTGGACAGGAGCAACTTGATTGGTTATTACATACATTATATATATTATGGTAGTTCAGGGTGAGTTATTTTTAATTCTAAATGAATATTCTTGTTGTACTTTTATTTAAGTGCTATTTTCCTTCAAGATACATTTACCTAACGCTAGAATAAATGCAATGTACATTATGCAGCAAAGGAAGTTAGAAGATCGGACATATATCCATTATGGAGAGATGATAGGTTTTGGACGGGCAATGTGCTCCCTATTGCATAAGCCAGGGATGTCAAAGTCAAATACATGGAGGGCCAAAAAAACAAATTTGCTACAAGCCAAGGGACGGACTGGTTCAATGTTTATTATAAGGGGGTGATATAAGAATATTTTTTCTTCTTTCTGCACTCTTTTCATTCAATGTTTTCTTTTTGATTAATTTGTTTTATTTTATCTCTTTTAAATGAATGAATCTTCTTCTTCTTCTTTCTGCTTTTCCCTTTTGAGGGGTCGCCACAGTGAGTCATCCTCCTCCACCTCACTCTGTCCTCTGCATCCTCTGTCCTCACTCCAACTACCTTCATGTCCTCTCTAACTGCATCCATATATCTCCTCTTTGTCTTTTTCCTGGCAGCTGCATTTCTAACATCCTTCTACCAATATACCCACTGTCCCTCCTCTGGACATGTCCAAACCATCTCAGTCTGGCCTCTCTAACTTTATCTCCCAGTTGTTCAACATGTGCTGTACCTCTGATGATCTCATTCCTGATCTGATCCATCCTTGTCACTCCTAAGGAGAACCTCAGCATCTTCATTTCTGACACTTCCAGTTCTTTCCCCTGTCTTTTTGTTCAATGACACCTTCTCCAGACCATACAATATAGCTGTCTTGTAAACTTTTCCTTTGACCTTTGCTGACACCTTTTTGTCACAAATCACTCCTGAAACTTTTCTCCATCACTCCATCCTGCCTGGACTCTCTTCTTCACCTCTTTACCACATTCCCCATTTTCCTGGACAGTGGACCCCAAGTACTTGAAGTCCTGCACCTTTGTGACCTCTGCTCCTTGTAGCCTCACTGTTCCACTGGCCTCCCTCTCATTCACACACATGTACTCTGTCTTAGTACTTCTTTTAAATGAATGATTTATGCACATTACAGAAAAGAGCCATTCGACTAGTTCATAAGGTTGATTTTTATTGTCATACTAACAATTTATTTATTGATTCTAATTTTATTAAATTCCAAGATTTGATAGAGTTGCAAACTGCACAATTTATGTATAAAGTTAGAAACAAACTATTACCAGAAAATATACAAAATTTATTTACTGACAAAGTCGGGAGATATAACTATAGAGAAAACCTGAATTTCAGAACTTTGAAGGTGAGAACAACAATGAAAAGAATGTGCATTTCGGTCATTGGAGTGAGGATTTGGAATAAACTCACCAAAGAGTTGAAGCAAAGTCCAAGCATGAGGTATTTTAAGAAAAGACTAAAAATGATTATTATTCAAAAGTATAAGGATGATCAAGGGTGAGAAATTGGATGGTAATGATAGAACTGAGGATGATTTGGACAATTGGGTGCTGATCTGTGTATATGTGTGTAAATATATGTGGATGTGTAAATAAGGGAATGTTATCTATGTATTTATGCAGGAAGATGTGTATGTATATCTACGTGAGTAGGTATATGTAGATACTTTCATCTAGTCCAGAAAATACTGTTTTTATTTTTTATTTTGAGTACACTGTTGGTGTGGCAAGATGGCGCCAGTGTGTTGGGCGTCTCGTCTGCCACTCTGTCTTTTTTTATTATTTTTGTTCCTCTGCTTTTATGATGTGGACTCTCTACTGGTGTATGATCGCCAAACCCTTTTTGGGCTTCGTCTGCCTGCTGCTAATATTTTACATCATCATGAGAAGCACGATTCTTTGCCCCCGCTGTTGGCCGGAGTTCCATCATACCTGTGCCGGGTACCACACCCCCCTCGCCGGAGAAGACGTCACAGGCGTCGAGGTAAACGCGGTGGGCTCTTGGTGAAGCTGAGGACCGTTTTGGCAAGTTCGCCGGGAGTATTCCTGTCCCAGATTGGATCATTTCCTGGTCTGCATGCTTCGCGGCGCTCCTTGGACCCGGTTGATTCCTGGCTGGTACCTGTTGTCGACTCGGATCAACATTTCTTTCCTCCACGTCTCACTCCTCCACATCTGCGCTGGCGAAGTGCCGACCTTGGAAATCTGCAACACTTTGCTCGGATTAATTCTCCTGCTGCATCGCCAGAACCAGTTCCTATCCGGATGGGTCTGGTAAACGCGAGATCTGTTGCAAACAAAACTTTTATTCTGAAGGATTATTTTTTGTCTCAGGGTTTGGACTTTCTCTCCGTGACGGAATCTTGGATTTCTTCTGGTGAGTCCAGTGTTTTCTCTGAACTTTTACCCCATGGCTGCTCATATTTTAATACTCCAAGGCTCTCGGGCCGTGGAGGAGGTTTAGCTGTCATTTATAAATCTTGTTTTGACTGTAAGCAGTTGTCCCCCCCGACTGCTTTTTCTTCGTTTGAACTGAGCATGTTTGAGCTCGGCTGCACTCCTCCACTTTTGTGCGCAGTCATTTACAGGGCTCCCAAGTACAATAAGGATTTCATACGGGACTTTTCTGATTTTTTGAGCGATTACATGTCCAAATATGAGCAAATTTTATTTTTAGGAGACTTTAATATCCCGGTGTGCAGCCCTGGAAAGCCGCTGGTGAAGGATTTTTTAGATTTAGTGGATGCATTTGGTCTCACTCAATCAGTGAAGGGCCCAACGCATGAACGTAAACACACCCTCGACCTTGTTTTATCTTATGGATTGTCTATTTTAAACTTGGAAATTGGTGATGCATTGTTTTCCGACCATATGCCAGTTTTATTTGATTTTATTCCTGTTTCTAAAGCTGTTAAACCCTGTGCTCCTGCTCGGAGCTGCCGTGTTTTTAACTCATCCACTGCTGCTCATTTTTCCACTGCCTTTAATAGTTTAAATTCACAGCTCTCTGTGTCTCTCAGCACTGAGGAGCTTTCACTACATTTTGATTCTTTATGCAACACTATTTTGAATGATGTGGCCCCAATTAAAACTAGGCGTTCAAAGCCTAAATCTGACCCGTGGTTGAGTGACCATACCCGTGCCATTAGGCAGGTATGCAGGAAAAATGAACGCAAATGGAGAAAGGATGGTCTCCAAGTCTCATTTGATATGGTGAGAGAGAGTTGGCGTCGCTATCAACAAGCTGTAAAAACAGCCAGAGCCAAATATTTCTCTGACATTATTGTTGCCAACTCTCACAACCCCCGTGTTCTTTATGATACAATCAACACGGTCCTAAATTCACATGAACCGGTTCCTATTGAAGCATCTAAAGAACTTTGTGATAAGTTCCTTCAATTTTTTTTGGACAAGGTTACGAACACGAGGGCTTGTATTTCTTTTCCTTCCCATGACCCTTCCATCCTGGTCCCCTGTCCTGCACTTTTTGATCATCTGGAGCCTATTTCTCTCTCCTACCTAGAGAAAATTGTCACCAGTATGAAACCATCAGGTTCCCCCCTTGATGTTGTACCTCCTTGTTTTCTTAAGGAGGTATTTTCTACAGTTGGCTCTTTTGTTCTAAATTTGATCAATAGCAGCTTAATGTTTAGCGTGGTGCCAGGCAATTTTAGACATGCTGTGGTTCAGCCATTATTGAAAAAACCTGGCCTTGATCCTACCTCTTTGTCCAACTTTAGGCCAATTTCAAAGTTACCTTTTATTTCAAAAATATTGGAAAAAGTTGTTTACACCCAGCTGAAGGACTTTTTGGATGAATTTAAAATTTTGGAGGTCTTCCAGTCTGGTTTTAAAACCTACCATAGCACTGAATCTGCTCTTTTAAGGGTTTTTAATGATATATTTTTATCGCTGGATTCTGGAAACTGTGTTTTACTTGTGCTTTTAGATTTAACAGCTGCTTTTGACACAGTCGACCATGAAATTCTTATCGCCAGATTGGAGCAATGGGTGGGCATCACTGGCTCAGCTCTGCAGTGGTTTAGGTCCTACCTTTCAAATCGAAGTTTCAGTGTGAAGGTTGATAATTTTACCTCTGCATCTGCTGCCCTCCCCTGGGGTGTACCCCAGGGATCTATCCTTGGTCCTCTGCTCTTCTCACTTTACCTTCTGCCACTCGGTTCTATTTTCAGAAAACATGGTGTGCAGTTTCATTTGTATGCGGATGACTGTCAAGTCTATTTTCCTATAAAACAAAATGGCTCCACGCAGTCTCTTTTGGACTGTCTTGGTGACATTAGAGGGTGGATGGCGCTTAATTTCCTTCATTTTAATGATAAAAAGACCGAGGTTATGGTCTTTAAATCTAGTGCTCCTGACAGCCCCACCACTTTTGATTTTTCCTCTTTGGCCCCATATGAAAAGTCGATTGTGACAAATCTAGGAGTGAAAATTGACCCCTGCCTGAAACTGGACTGTCACATCAACAGCATGGTTAAGTCCTCGTTCTTTCATTTGAGGCGCCTGTCAAAAATCAAGCCCCTCCTTTCTAGACGCCACTTAGAGACCGTAATCCACGCTTTTATTACTTCACGCCTGGATTATTGTAACTCTCTTCTGATTGGAGTAAATAAGGCCTCGCTTTCTCGGTTGCAGCTGGTACAAAATGCTGCTGCACGATTTTTGACTGGTACAGGCAGACGTGAGCACATCACTCCAGTCTTAATGTCCCTTCATTGGCTTCCTGTCCAGTTTCGAATCCATTTTAAAGTTTTATTGTTTGTTTTTAAGTCTTTGAACGGTTTTAGTCCCTCTTATCTGTCTGAACTGCTTCAGCTTTATGTGCCATCACGTGCTCTCAGATCCGCTGACCAGATGCTTTTAGCAGTCCCAAAAACCTTTTATAAGACCAGAGGAGACAGAGCATTTTCAGCTCTGGCTCCTAAATTGTGGAACGAGCTGCCACTGAAGGTCAGGCAGGCCCCATCAATATCTGTTTTTAAAACTCGTTTAAAAACACATATGTTTTCATTGGCTTTTAAACCAGAATGAGTTCACATCTCTGTTTTAATGTTGTATTATTTTACTTGTGATGTTCCGATATTTATATGATTGAGTCGAGATTGATTGTTTTTATTGTTTTGTGCTTGTTTTTATTTTTGTACAGCACTTCGGACGGCTGCTGCTGTATTTTTAAGTGCTTTATAAATAAACTGGTATGGTATGGTATGGTATTTTATTTTTTTAATTATTAAAATTAATATTACTTCTTTTTTTTCTGGAAGGGATACAGGCAACAGGAAGACTATTTATCCTATGAATTATTGAATGGATAAGGGGTATGATAATATAAGTTAAACTTCATCATACTCCTTTTCAGACTCACAGTCACCAATAGAGGAAAGGAAAAGAAACAAATGTATATTAGCATATAAAAATTGGGTATGTTTATTTGATATTAAGATTGTATCTATACTTGGAAACATGAAAGTATTCAGTATTATGTTTTGTGGTGAAATGTCTGTCTGAAATAAAATGTATCATCATCATCATCATCATCAATGAATAAATGGATTAAATAAAATATTAAATAGCTTTACATCTGCTAAGTTCTTGCATAAATCAACACAGACATGTTCCCGATTTTAGTACTGTATTTTACATTGTTTTATAATGTAGCTGTTTATGTTTTTTTAACACAGTTTTCTTGTGATTTTTAATTAATATGCTTTTTAATGATTGTTGGCTGCTAGTATCAAGCTGCAAAATCCTTCATTTTCTACAGCTGATAGCTGTTGGTCATTAATTATGATGAAGTTTAACAACTTATCGGTGAACATTTGAGCTCCGTGGCTTCAGCAGTGTGTTTTTATTTTTCAATCCGGGGCGGGCGTTCTGATTTTGGTCAGCCGCTCTCAGCCTGTCCCTCCTACGAGACGGTCAGACAGCGGGTCGGACTGGATGCAGCTGGCCGCGGTCGGTCTCCCTGTTTCAGTTCAGCGAGAGTGGCGTCCCGCTGAAGCCCCGGAGCACAAATGTCCAATATAAAACTAACTTGACCGCGGTTTAATGTGGCGCTATGGCTCTACAGACATTGCACGTTGCTGTCTTGCTGTGTTTAGTGTAAAATACTTCCACACAGCGGACATGTTACGATGAAAAGTTGGCTAGCTGTTAACTAAAGTGCTACTCACTCAATCCACACGCTGTAGCTGGCTGTAAAATGAAAGGGATTTCCTGAATGTGAGGCAGGTCTTGATGTCTATGCACAACATTATTACTCTGGGTTCATGAGACACGACTCCGGATCAGATTGGCCCCACCCCTACTACTACTGTTGCATTGTGGGGAATGTAGTGTTGGTACGTGACCGGAGGGCTTATTATGTTGTTTTTCTGGCAAAATACAATAATAATAATAATAAAATAAAATAAATAATTTTAGTACATGTTATTATGTGTCAGAGGAGGGCTTAGAATGGGAAATAAAAATAAATTTTTTTTTTTTTTTTTTTTTTACCAAAAGGGCACTTGGGGGCAAGGAGAAAAAGGGGCAGGTGCTCAAGCCCCCATAGCCCCCCCCTCTGCACGTCCCTGGCTCCGTGTGCAGACGTTCAACTTCATTCTAAGACATCTTGTGTTTTATGTTAATGTGCCATCATAAAATAGTATACATATTAATGTAGTGGACCAGACCGTGGTCTAGTGAGACTGTAATGGACACACCGTATCACTGAATCTCTCAGTGAGATACCTTTTACTGATCCTCTCAATAAAACACCTTTTTCTCTGCAGGGAAAGACAATTAACACAATTTATTCCATTTAGTTTGAATCTAAGAAGATAATCACTACAAGGGACTATTTTTACTCTTTAAGTTTGTTCTAATTCAAATGTAATTAAAAGCATAACCTTGTGTTATTTGAATGATCATGTGTTAATATGCTGGTGTATGTCTTAGTCAAAGAACTATGGCAAAGTTGAATAATATATCAGACTGAACTCTCCAGTTTTGTTTAGCAGTTAGAAAAGTAATCTTATAACTGGCTCCTCGTTCTCACTTCCTCTAAACAATTCCCTCTCTGTTCTTCTAAACTGACCTTCACTGCCTGACTGAAGATAACGTCAAGTGAACTCTTTGACGTGACTAACTCCCTTCCACTGGTCCACGAACCAATCAGGAGACCGAGGATCTGATGTCAACACTTTTAGTAAAAAGCGTTCACTTCCTTGAACGCTCAGTCTGGATGCCGAGTAAGAGCAATCATGTTCTTCTCCCAAGAGTTGGTGGACAGAGTTGAGCGTCAGTGACCCGTTACATCAACAAGGTTTCACCGCACGACTGCTGTGAAAACCGAACGGAGCGTAAGCTCCACTTCTAATGAGTTTTCCTTCAAGAAATATTTTATTTTGAAGTCAACCAGGAAGTGCCACTACTTCTGATGATCCACACGAACCACAGGAGACGTTGAAAGTAAACAAGAACCAGTTTGGGCGTCCCGGACCTCCAAGGACTCTGTGCGTCTGAAAGGCTGGTGCCATTAGGCTGTCGTCTTAAAGGTAATGCGTCAGCCGTTTACAAACGTACCTGGAGTTCAGCAGAAGTCTGATGGAGAGTGTCATTTTACACTCAAGATAATTAACTTCCTTTAAACTTCCATCTTTCCATCCTCCTCCTATTTCTCTTAAACTTCTCCCTTATCCACCCTAAGCTGGTAACTAAACTTTAAGCTATAAATGCCTGCGGATATAAGTAAATATGTTATCCCATTACTTGTGTCTATTACATTTGCTGACGAGTAAATGGAAGAAATTGAAATCAGTCAATCAAGTGTACATGATGTCAATTTTAGTTGATTTATTTTAAATAAAAGGCAGTGTCTCTGACATGCCAACTATAATTAACGTTTCCATTGCCACTTTATGGTTTACTTTCATCATTCATGACATGATCACACAAAGTTATGTTAATCCTGAAAATAAATAATCCGTGAATTACTATTCGACCTGAATAAGTAATGAGGTAAAGTGTGTCAGTTTAATACTGACCGAATATCCTACATTAATATTTGTATGTATCCCCCTGAAGCACACCTTGCATACAAGTCCAGCTCCATCACTGACAAGTTTTACGTTCAGGAAAAATGGGATATTTTTGCATCTCTGCAGACAATCAGCTCAACTACACGACTACAGTATATGGATCGTTTAAGGTAAACGTGAGTTCACAGCTAAAAAAAAGTAAAATTATTTTTATATTATTTGATTAAAAGGTCCAGATTTGAGCCTTTAGCGCATCCCTCACATCCCGGTCATCACTTCAACACCTCTGGAGCTTTACGAAGTTTGTGGTTAAAATAAAATAACAAGAGGCTTTTGTTCAAACATTTTTTTAATCCATTGTTTCTGAAGTCAGGAGCTGCTTCAAGTCTCACAAACGAAACGTTGTTGATGTAGAAGGAAAACAGACCTCAGGAGCACCGAGACAAAGTAAAAAAATCAAAATAAAACAAAGACTTTATGAACTCCTGCATATATGGTCTGATAAACGAGACATAAAATCTTGTTTTCACATCAGATGGCTTTAGTTGGAGGTTGCTGACAAACAAAAGAGAAACTATTTAAAACAAAAATTAAAGAAATAAAAATCAGTGCCTAAGCTGGTATACAGGTCCGTTTAAATCATTTGTGCCTGTATATATGACATGCTTCATATTTAACACCAGCTGATTACCTTTGTTCTGTAAACTTGTACCAAAATGTAAACACTGAATTTTATAAGGAATTTGTAAATAAGAATTTAGCAACAGCTACAGTATGATCTGAGGCAATTTCTCAAAAAATAAAATAAAAATACGATTTTTTAAATTAGTTTAATATTACAACTTAACCAAAGTGAGTTTTTCTTCTCAGTTTTAAAGGTTTGTTTACAAAATCTTATCATGTTTTAACTCAAAACTGATGAGAAACATTTGGATCCAGTGTCGTCTGTATTTCATATTATCACGAAGGACGTGAATTAATTTTCTGTTTGGTCTTAAAAGTCGTCTCTACCATCATAATTTAAGACTCCGTGAAAGATTTGGCGTTTCTTTGCACCGGTGGAGAAGAATTGGCTTTAAGTTGGAATCCAAACCAAATTCTGATGCAACTTGATTGAAGATCAACTAAACATAGAACCGCAGAATGAATTCAAATACCTCATATACTGCATTTTTTGGACTATAAGGCGCAATATCAAAAGGAACAGGACTGTTTTCATAAAAAAGGCGCACCGGATTATAAGGCGCATTAAGCAAAACAAAACAGATAAGTCAAACTTTACTCAACTCATTCACAATAAGCACATAAAATCAGTTTGAGGTCAGTAAGCACAACCAGAATTAATACATAAGGTGCACCTGATAAGTCTCTGTAGATTTTTGAGAAAAGTGAAGGATTTCAAGTGCTCCTTATAGTCGAAAAATACGGTAACCATTTCTACAACTTTCTTTTTAATAAGTTTTGAAAGATTTAAGTTGTGATTTGGCTGTACCTATAAATCTTTATTTCTAACAATTTTCTACTTCAAACTTCTTAAATGTCATATTTAACTGTTTTTAGGCTCCTAAACCGAATCCCCAGTGTATCCATTTAAGCCGTTTTTGTTAGTTTTCTGAATATTAATTGTCTGAAAAAACAAAGAAGCAAAAATTTCTGAATTGCAGCCTTGTATGTGGTTGTCTATTAAAAATATTTAAACAAAGACAATTTTAATTAGGTTTTACTAAAGTTACCAGAAAAGTAAAAAAAATAAAAGGGACCTTGTCAAAAAAAAAAGTAAAAGATAAAGACAAAAAATTGCACCACATCTCAACATTCTTGTTCACCAAAATAAAACACCAGGAGCACTCAGTGGTGTACACACAAAGAAAAAAAACTTTTTTTTTCTTCTCATAATTAGGCTCCCAGTTTGTTCTTTCACAAAGATAAAAGTAAATAATTTTTTTAGAAGGAAACAACAGAAATACACAAACTGAAATCAGCACGCGCAGGTCTGTCCTCTCACAAAACTAGCTTCGTTTGGACGACGGCTGCAGCGGAGCATCAACGAGTCGCTTCTCTGTTCTGACGGTTTGTGCACGCAGCTTTTCTTTTTGTTCAGTGAAAACCAGGAAGACAGAAATGAGAATCTTAAATCATGATCTGCAGACTTCAACGGACAGGAGACAACAAGCTGGTGCAAACGGTCGTAAAAGAACCGACTTCCAGGTTCGTCTATTTCAAGCCCCAAAACAAAAAACACACAATCGGTACAATATCACCCCCAACCCACACGCTCTGATCACAAGTCACCAGAACCCACCGGGAACGCAGCGCTTCAGAAGTTCTAAACATTTGTACAATCTTCAGCAGAAAAAGTTTGCATGGCTCTGTTCTGTGGAAACAGTTCCTCCCACGGCCTCAGTAAAACCTCTTGTTCCTCTCCTGTCTCTTCTGGAACACCACTGCCCCCACCACGGCGCACACGACGATGCCCAGCAGTGCGCACAGCAGCAGCAGGAAGACCTTCCATCCCGTGAGGGGCGTGCCACGGAAGTTCCCCGTCGGATCGTCGATGTTGTCTGCAGAGGAAGTGCGGACATGAATCATCTCGTGTCGACGCTCAAATAGAACGTGACAGCATGCCGCTTCAAAAAAAAATGTTTATAAACTTTAACAGATTTAAATTTATTTAAATTGTTGACACGTTGTTTCTATCATGAACATCAATATTTTTATTAGACGCAGTGTTTGCACTGACGTAGCGCTAAGCTAGTGGTGTGCAATACAGACATGCTAGTTAAGAAGCTATAATAGTTGCGCTCCGTTTAATTGCGCAACACAGACGTCCCCCCCAACCCGGTCAACAAACTTCATGGAAGGGATGAATGAGCGCCCCGAGTAATGCAGGGGAAACACAGATATGGCTCTACTGGAAAGAGCAGGCGGGACCTTGACGTCTCCCGTCACTGAGGGGTAGGCCTGTCACAATTACAAATTTTGCTTGGCGATTGTCAGAAATTATTGCGATAAATTTTATTGTTTGAAATTTGACAATAATTAGAAATTATTGTCAAATTTAAGACGAAATGTTTGTTAATTTGTTTTGCGTGTAATACCTTTTTCGACCACTGGATGGCAGTATGACTGAACTGAAGGATGTATAGTGAGGGAACGAGCAACGAGTCTCTTTAAGAAAAAAAAAATGGGAGGGAGGCCCCCTTGACGTGACATGGACTGTCTCTCTGGTTCTCAATGGGTAGATGCTCGGTGTGGTTTGAGCGCTTTAGCATAGCATTTTTCACACAAAGCTTTTAATTAATAAATAAAAATTCACTTAATAAGTTTGCAGCTTCTTTTTTTCAGAGAAAAACAACTTTTTACATGAAGACACGGATT
>JBBPBX010022328.1:0-29104 GCA_038048925.1 Garcialebias charrua
CATGCCTTGTGCCTACTGCACAGGCCTGTGGGGGTGGTATTACCGTAGTTTGCGGTTAAATCAGCTAGTCAGATTTAGATTCAGATAAGTTATTTGTACAATAAATGAGGTCACTTGTCTACATAAATATATTGAATGGTCAGATTTTCTATTATCAATCAATGTTTTTCCTTTTCCTTGATGATACAAGCATCTTCCAAGATAAAAATGTCATGATTCATTAGGTTCAAACTGCGAGAGTCAGAGAGCAGGATCCTTCATTTTCACATACAGCTTGGTCAACACAAAGTCCAAACCTAGTCCACTGATTTTAACTGAGTCCAGATCCAAAGAGGCTGGGAACACTGATCTATATGTCTAAAGATTGGTTTTCTTTTCCAGCAGAATTTTATTTGCACTTGTGGCAGCAAGACAAAGAAGATCACAACTGTTGGGCACAGTTCCACTGATCTGCTAACTAATAGCAGAACTACCGGTATTTCATTTTTTCGTTTAGTGGATTAGCTATTTCGCTAACTTTGAAAACCGTTAGCAGAATTAAATAGGTTTCACCAACATTAAGTCTACTAACAAAATTCACAAGCTTGTTCCTGTCTGTTGTGGGTGTGTCTCATCATTGTATGTTCCCATAAAATGGCAAAATTGGCTCTCTGCATTTAACCCATCCACCACCAGGTGGAGCAGTGGGCAGCTATTGAAAGCACCCGAGGAGCAACTGGGGATAGGGTGTTCTGCTCAGAGACATCACAAGATGCGCAATGACCGGGGATCGAACCTGGGACCTTCGGGTCCCGAGTCGGCAACCCTGCCCCTACTCGTCTAAGTGGTTAGCAGGTTAGTGTTAGCTTCTACAATTTTTTTAACCGTTTGGCAGTTTAGCATTAGAGAAGCTAATTTCTTTTTTAGCCGTGCACATCATTGATCACAATAGCATTGAACAATCGCTGTGCATAAGGGATAAGGCCGTAAAACTCTACTGGATGCTCGTGATCTCCGGGCCCTTAAACGTCACTGCACCTCAAACAGGAATGCCACTGTCAAGGAAATAACAGAATGGGCTCAGGAATACTTCCAGAAAGCATTGTCAGTGAACACAATCCACCGTGCCATCCACCGTTGCCAGCTGAAACTCTACAGTGCAAAGAGGAAGCCATTTCTAAGCAAGCTCCACAAGCTCAGACGTTTGCACTGGGCCAGGGGTCATTTAAAATGGAGTGTGGCAAAATGGAAGACTGTTCTGTGGTCAGATGAGTCACGATTTGAAGTTCTTTATGGAACACTGGGACGCCATGTCATCCGGACCAGAGAGGACAAGGATAGCCCAAGTTGTTATCAACGCTCCGTTCAGAAGCCTGCATCACTGATGGTATGGGGTTGCATGAGCGCTTGTGGCATGGGCAGCTTGCATGTCTGGAAAGGCACCATTAATGCAGAGAACTATGTTCAGGTTCTAGAACAACATATGCTCCATCTAGACGTCATCTCTTTCAGGGAAGACCCTGCATTTTTCAACAAGATAATGCCAGACCACATTCTGCAGCAATCACAACATCATGGCTACGTAGGAGAAGGATCCGGGTACTGAAATGTCCAGCCTGCAGTCCAGATCTTTCACCTATAGAGAACATTTGGTGCATCATAAAGAGGAAGGTGTGACAAAGAAGGCCCAAGACGATTGAACAGTTAGAGGCCTGTATTAGACATGAATGGGAGAGCATTCCTATTTCTAAACTTGAGAAACTGGTCTCCTCTGTCCCCAGACGTCTGTTGAGTGTTGTAAGAAGAAGGGGGGATGCCACACAGTGGTAAAAATGGACTTGTCCCAACTTTTTTGGGATTTGTTGACGCCATGAAATTTTGAAACAACATATTTTTCCCTTAAAATGATACATTCTCTCAGTTTAAACTTTTGATCTGTGATTTGTGTTCTATTCTGAATAAAATATTAGATGTTGGCACCTCCACATCATTGCATTCAGTTTTTATTCACAATTTGTTTAGTGTCCCAACTTTTTTGGAATCCGGTTTGTACATGTATTTTATAATAATAAATAATTTTATCCCTATTTTATAATAATAAATAATTTTATCCCTTTTAGACTTTCTTTTCTCTACTTTTAAATAGGGTGAACCAAGATACAGTATTGTGCTATGTGATTTTACAAGGCCAACCCCACAACAAGTTGAAAACTGTATCGCAAATCCATAAGAGGCTGTCACAGTGACCCATCAGAGTATGCAGACATACCGCATGAAAAAATAATGCATATACACTGGTGTAAGTTGCAAAAGTCTGGTGTAAGTTTTGGATAAATCACCTGCATGCTGACATAAAATGGCATGAGTTTTGGTATGCCAATGCCAGCCAAAAATTGTACACATGCACAACATTTCAACATGTTGCTGATAAGTTAGGCATGAGTTGCAGGAATGCAACAGGTAAGTTATGCACAGGTTCACATACATTACATGTAATTTACTCAAGTTGACATGCGTCACCACAGATGCTACTGAAGAGGCATTGGAGCCGGCACAAGAGCAACAATGACATCATCGTCTAAATGTTTATCAGATGCAAATGAAAGTGAGGGTAGGTGGGACAGTGATGAGACTGAAGTCTGAGTGGGTTGACCATGTACCCTTGCTGCAGCTTCCTTGATCACAGATTTGTTTGGTTTCTTCGGAGGCATGTTGATCGATGCAAAACTACTGAAGGGCAGCAGGAGGCAGAGAGCTGCCCTTTAAACCATATTTCCACAGTACACGTTGCACCGCCCTATAAGTCACATTGGTCTATAATAATAATAATAATAATGAATTCCATTTATAATGCACTTTTCATTAATAAAAATCTCAAAGTGCTACAAAGTGTAACAAAGCAAAGATAAAAATAAAACAAGCGATAAAATCAAATAAAATCAATAATAATATCGACTAAGATCAAAGATAAAATCATGTGGATGCAGATTAGGCTTGCTTAAAAAATAAATAAAATAAAACAAGTGATAAAATCAAGTAAAATCAATAATGATATCAGCTAAGATCAAAGATAAAATCATGTGGAGGCAGAATAGGCTTGCTTATTCTGCCTCCACATGATTTATTTTGATGGTCTAAGTACGGTATGTCTAAAAAAAATTTGAAAAATCCATAAAAGCATAATTTTGCCGTATACGTCACATCTATTATGCGTCACCGCTAACGTGTCGCGTTTGCTACGTGTCACCACTGACAACCCGCAAATGTGGGTCGAACCTGGACATGTGGGCCTAACCTGGACATGTGGGCTGGTGTTGTGCCACAAATCGATTGGCTGCCAAATGGTGGCCGCGGGAGCATGCAAGAGAGCACTTTAACAAGAATTTAACAAGATTAACACTTAAAAACAATCATTTGTTTGCTTGAAATAGCAAAAGGTGTGTCTCAGTCAAACGTTTCCTTAATAAATGCACTTTGACAGTCAAATCAGCTGCATTTTCAAAAGTATTCGCTGCCTCTGTGCTCCGGGACTGAGGGAGGAAATCAGGAAGGAGGAATGCTGTGCATTTCTTCAAAATTTAACAAGATAAGCATCTAAAACAATTATTTGTTTGCTCGACATCATAGTAACGGTGTGTCTCAGTTGAACTTTTACTTAATAAATACACTTTAATGGTCAAAGTAGCTGCATTTCGCCGGGGTGGTGCAGCAAAATGAAGCTGATTTGACAGCTGCTCCAGGCGAGCTGGACGAAGGTGGAAGGATATGGCAAGCCAGTTGTGTAATTAATAGCCACTTTTACCTATTACATGACACAATGGCATGCCATACTACTCAAGTGCCATCTAACGGCTGAAAATGGTAGTGTTCAATATTTTCAGTCAGAATGAATGAAAACAGTCATATCCCAACCAAAAATTGGTTTATAAATATGGGGAAAAAAATCTATAAATACATTGCTTCGGCCTATCCACAATATTCCTGGAGGTGTCACTGTAGAATCGAATGTGCATTGAACTTCCGGTCCGAGACCGGAAGTGCCTTTATTCCATAGGTGGAGTATGGATCGCGGGTGTTTTTGAAAGTTATTTTCATTCATTTTATCGGAGCAAACACAGCTTTTGTTTAAACGGAACGTTTACTGAAATGTCCTACCGGGGTTCAGGTACCTGCTGTGCTGTTCGCGGCTGCACCAACAACCGGACCAAGCTAAATCTTTGGCTAAAACAACAGTGTTTTCAACACGGACCCAAAACAAAGAAAGAGTGTTCCTGCATCCTACTCTATGGCTGTGTCTGCGCGATCAGGTAACATCTGTAATTTATTTTTATTCAGGGAGGGTTTATTAATGAGAGTTTTGGATGATTTACTGTCTTAATGATATATGTCAGGCGCGACCGGTGTTACAGAACACCGTGACTTTTAGCCGAGATAGCTGCTAACAAACGTTAGCCGAGAGACAGGAGCAAACGCGTTGCTATTTATGTATTTTTAAATTATGTCAGCGCGATCAGGTAACATCTTTTTATTCGGGGAGGGTATATTAATGAGAGTTTTGGATGATATGTCTTAAAATGATATATGTCAGGCGCGACCAGTGTTACAGAACACCGTGACTTTTAGCCGAGATAGCTGCTAACAAACCTTAGCCGAGAGGCCTGAGCAAACGCGTTCGCTATTTATGTATTTTTAAATTATGTCAGCGCGATCAGGTAACATCTTTTTATTCGGGGAGGGTATATTAATGAGAGTTTTGGATGATATGTCTTAAAATGATATATGTCAGGCGCGACCAGTGTTACAGAACACCGTGACTTTTAGCCGAGATAGCTGCTAACAAACCTTATCCGAGAGGCCTGAGCAAACGCGTTCGCTATTTATTTATTTTTAAATTATGTCTGCGCGATCAGGTAATTTCTTTTTATTCGTCCCTCCTCTTTTAAGAAAACGAGTGGTGTTCCCACATTTTTAATGAACTAAAACAACAAAGTTTGGACTGTCTTCAACTGTATTACTCGCATGTAAACAAACGGTGTTTCCAGGCAACCGGAAGTCGTGTGCACATTTCGCGCAAAGCGTCATGGGACGTAGGAATAATGTGGATAAGTTGCAGGGTATGCACATTGTGCAAAAAAACATGACTTATAGGCCGAAAAATTTGGTATATCTGATGTCACGATCGCTGCAAAATGATCCAACACGCTGTGCTCAAGTTTGTAATAAGTTACACTAATGTTTTGCATAAGTCAAAAATGCTGTCATACATGTGTATAAGTTATGTATCTACTAGGAACAAGTTATGGAAAATGTACTCGTATGTTAAAAATAGGTTATATTCATTCAACTCGTTAGCATTACGGTATGTATACTGTCAAAAGAAGAGGCTTTCAGTTGCTTTTTTAATTTCATCTTCAGAGTATGCCAGTGTGTTGGACAACATTTTCCAAAAGTCAGCATAAGAAATGTTATAGAGTGTCAGGGCCCTGAGAAAGCCTGTTTCATGATTTTGTTTTGTAAAATTGTCACTGATAAAGACCCCGCCACTTTAAATCATTTGGTTGGAATGGTTGATGAACATGTCAGGCATTAGGACCACTCTGAACATCCCCTAAGCTGTGGTGAGCAGCTTCTGCAGCTATGTGCTGAGAGGAAGAGCCTCCGTTGTGCTTTTCTGGTTAAATATAATAGATTTAAACAATTGTCGATTCTGTCTTTCTTTCTATTTTAGATGTCATCTATTGTGTATACATTAAAGTAGTTAGTTAAAAATTCACATCAGATTGTCAAACCTGTCTGACTCACCTGAGGACAAACCTGTTTATTGAGAAAATGGACATTTTTCATTTGATGGGCAACTCAGCAGGCAGTTTTTGTGAATGTGTAAGTGTGACAGTGCAATGAGTACATTTGTCTTCAAGTGGGAATATGTAAATATGAGTTATGTGGGGGTTTTGTGCATTGTTGTACCTCGTGGTCGGGTATTTCAGAGGACAGAGTCTTTCCCAGCACCACTCCTGTCAGGTACGTCCAACAGCGAGCCGTATTAGCCAAGTTATAACCTCCTGATGAGACATAAACAGATGGATTCACACACACGTTTGATGCCGCAAGGTTCATGGGAGACTGTTAAACTAGTCAGATGTAAAAGAACTGAAGAGAAACAGACTGATGAGACGCAACACATCATGTTCAAAAAGAAGCAGGAGGCACCATATTAGGTAAAAATCATCTCAGCTGTCTTTGACACGCATCAAGCAAAGACAGAGTCAAGAATGAAGAGGGTGGGTGGATGTGAGTAAAGTCAAGAGAATGACAAAAAACGAGACGGAAAGGAGGACATAGCGCAGAGAAAAAGTATTTAGGACAAGGAGGGAGGGAGAGAAATGAAGAGAGGTCGGATTGTAGTTGAGTAAAATGGCTTCATTGTGTCGTATAATTAGCAGCTATCATCTGGCTGAGGGCTGAGGAGTCTGGAACAGGGCGCTGTGTGTGAGAGAGACTGTGTGTGTGTGTGCACTGAAACTCAAAGAAAATCCACACACACAAAAGATACGTTGAACTACTGACATTGGGTATCTGTTTTTAGGCACATAAACAAACACGTTTGTCTCAGGGACACACAAAGCGCAGCATCAGGGCAGAATAATAAACACACAATTAGAGCGTACCTCCTCCGAGCAGCAGTGTAGGTAGCTGCCACTGCAGGACATACTGCAGACACTTGCCCACCCCCACGGGGGTCATGTTGAAGGAGCACATGGGATCGCCCGCCATGGTGTCGGCGCCTAGCTGCATCACGATGGCCTCGGGGTTGAACTGCGCCCGCACCTCCTGCAGCACGCTGGAGAACGAGGCGACAGAAAACCGGTTGAGGCTTCGCAGAAGAACATCAGGTTGAGGTGTCGACATGCTGATGCCAGGTTTTAGAAATTTGCACCAATCATTTTAACTAGAGCTGAACTCTACAAAAACATGCAACTGCAATATTATTAGTCGGTATGCCAATATCAGTTGCAACTAGAGAAATTAAATTTCCTGCGAAAATGCAGTGTGAATGCTTATTGATTTAAAAAAAAAAATGAAATGAGCTAAAAACATGCTGAAATGTAGCTGATATGGAAGAACAAGCCTAAGTTAGCAGATAAAAGCAGAAAGAACACATATTTGTTGAATTTGGTTTGAATAAGCAGAAATTAGCACAAAAATGAGTAAATCAGCTAAAAACGCTGAAATTAGTTAAACAAATAGCCGAAAAGCAGCTGAAAAGGCAGAAAGAAGTTTAAATTAGCAGAAAGAAGTGGAAAGAGCACATTTTAGCTGAATTTGGCAAAAAAAAAAGTTGAAAGGGGTGCAAAAAAATGTAGAAATTTGCTGAAAAAGCTAAATTAGCATAAAACAGCTAAACAGAAGCTGAAGTAACTTAGACATGAATAAGCTGAAAGGAGCACAACAAGCTGAAATTAGCATAACAAGGTTAATTATGCTAAAATAAGCAGAAATTACCAAAAAAATCTGAATTTATCAGAAAACAGCTGAAATTACAGTAGCTAAAAATGCTAAGCTGAAAAGATAGAACAAGCTTAAGTTAGCAGAAGAAAGCAGAAAGAACATGTTTGCACAATTAGGCTTAAAGAAGCAGAAATGAGCTCAAAGAAGTTGCTAATTATCTGAAAAAAGCTGAAATTAGTAACAAAAAAAGCTGAAAAGTAGCTAAAAAGTCAGAAAGAAACTTAAATTATCAGAAAGAAGTGGAGAGAGAAAGTTTTTTCTGAATTGGGCTGAAAAAAATAGTGCAAAAAAAAGAGGAATTAGCCAAAAAAGCTGCAATAAAAGCTGAACGTACCGGTAACTGAAATAGCAGAAAAAGCTGAAACTTGCATAAACTGAATGGAGCATAACAAGCTGAAATTAGCAGAAAGAAGTTAGAAGAAGCACAAAAATGTATTTAGCAGAAATAATCTAAAATTATCACAAAATAGTTGGAAAAAAACTGCTGAAATGAGCTGAAAATAGCTGAAGGAAGTTTAAATTTGCACAAGGAAGATGAAAGAAGCTGAAGCAGAACAAAATGTGAAAGGAGCAGTAAAAGGCTGTAAACAGATTTAAAGATTTGAAGGATGGAATATGAGCTCAACTCATTTTCTGTGGCAGAAAAGGCTAAATATTTCAAAAAGCTAAAGTTGCACCAATACCAAAAGTCATAACACCCTTCTCCTGGACAAGCTGAACGTTTTGATTTATGATTTGTTGACATAGCACAAAAACTGTGGAACGAGAAACATGCTGAAAAACATACAAAAGAAAAATGGATCACAATAAGAGTGACGGCTTCATAAACAGTCACACAATAAACCCATTTTTTCCACTCATCTCTTTTTCCATAGTCATTACAGCTATCATTAAATTATTTAGTGTTGCTTTAACATTTACAGGTAGTTGTTGTCACAGTCTGTGGTGTGGTCGGACCCAGGTGCAGACAGGACTTGGGAACTCAAGAATAAAATAAAGAATATTTATTAATACAGGTGGTCCTCGACTTACGACGGCCTCGACTTATGACGTTCCGACTTTACGAACGAATCATATTAATAAAAATATGAAATAAAAAAAAAATATTATTTTTTTTTGTGTGTGTGTTTAAATGTTCTTGATTTCATGTGTACAGCACTTTCTTTCAGCTGTGGTTGTTTTAAATGGCTTTATAAATAAAGTATTATTAATATTAACATATAATTATTAATTTTTAAGCCGATTTACCAAGTTTTCGGCAGTTTCCGCCAGTTTCTGCCAGTTTTCGGCAGTCAGTTTTCGGCAGTGCCCACGCATTTAGTCTTAGCCAGTTAGCTCCAGCCTCGTAGCTCCAGCCTTGACAGCCGGCTTTGTCCGATCAGAGGTTCCTGCGCTCGGATACATGATCTGGAGCTGAACGGTGGTTTTGTGGAGGAACGGATGGGCGAAGCAAAACAACACTGTTGACCGCGTGAAGCAGCAGACAGCGAGCCGGACCGGAGTAGCAACGAGCTAACATTGTAACAAGCCTTGATGTAGGATGCACGGTTGGATGCTAACGCCCCATCGGGGACACGGAGCCGACGGGCGGCGGCCGGGAGCTCGCCTCCATGTCCGCCTGGCAGCCTAAGATGTTGTCTGGACACCGAGTTAACATGCGAAAACGCAGACAAACAGCTGCGGCAGCTTTGGCGGGGCTAACGCTAACGGGCGCTGTTAATGGCGGGGCCTAACATGCTAATGCGGAGCAGCTTGTTTTGGATGAACACCGCGGAGAAACGGCTTTCAGTAAGTTATTAACTCTTTTTCTGGCTCCAAATGTCCTTCCTGTAAACAGTTTGGACTGCGTGAAGCAGCACGAAGCTGCGGAGCTCGGACGTGCAACGAGCTAACATGCAAAAAGACGGAGACAGGCTTGACCAGCTCAAAGTAAGAAATTTTTATTTTTATTTTTTAGCCCTGGACTGTAAGTGTTTTTTGATAATTATGAAGCTATGTTAGGATAGGCGAAGTGCTTGGTAACTGTTCATTACCGTACATGTACGTTTATCAGTGGCGGCTCGTGTGGTTCCGACTTACGAATTTTCGACTTACGAACGGTGCGTAGTAATGGAACTCGTACGTAAGTCGGGGACCACCTGTACAATTAAAAACGGTTGATGTTGCAGCAAAATTTACATAAACGATCAGGAGACATGGAGGGAGACAGGAACATGACCAGTCCATGGGCAGGGGAACAATACAGAATATATAGACACTAACGAGAAGATAAACACAAACACCTGGGGAAAGACAACAGGTGGCAGAGGAGGAGCTCATGAGGGAGAAACACTGATGACATGTGACACAAGAGACACAATACACACACAGATCCTCTCAGTTTTAGCATTCAGCTACATTTTTCTAGACCAGCTGTGGGCATTTAATGTAGTGGAGTTCCATCTGATTGCCAAATACATGATTAAAATCCAGTTTTGGTTTGCAATTCAAAAAAGAACCCTTCTTGTGAAAGATGTCCTGGTTGTGATAAGTGAAGGGTCTGGTGTCAATTATACCGCCGCTGTGCTGCCCCCAATGTGTCAGCCATTTAACTGGCTAAGTCGACGACCTATTATTTAAAGCGTCTGTGACATGATTTTGTAACTACCGGTATGCATAAAATTGCCCCCAACATAAATATCTTGTGTCATTCAACTATGTTCGTTTTTGCAAACAAACTTGTAAATACATTTAATTTTGATTTAAAAGTGATTTTAAACTTTGCGCCGTGTTTATTCACGGGAAATCCGATTACACGCAAATGCAACATCTGTGACGTAGTATCGGGCAGAGGGCTCTGGTATGCTTTTACATATTAATGGCGGACAATTTAAAACCCGACGAATTTAGCAATCTAAGTGAAGATTTGAGCTATTTGTCTTCAGTTTGGGAAGCAGAAAGTTAGATGAACAAGAAACAGCAGGTTCTAATTTAGGTCTGCACCCGTATTTATTTGAGTTTTACCTTTTCAGGAAGCGAGGGGCTCCGAGGCAGGCGATCTCCAGAAAGACGCAGACTGCCTCTGCCCGATACTACGTCACAGATGTTGCATTCGCGTGTAATCGGATTTCCCGTGAATAAACAGGGCGCAAAGTTTAAAATCACTTTTAAATCAAAATTAAATATATTTATAAGTTTGTTTGCAAAAACGAACATAGCTGAATGATACAAGATATTTATGTTGGGCAATTTTATGCATAGTTACAAAATCATGTCACAGACACTTTAAATAAATTTAAAAAGTCAGCTAACTAAGCATTAACAACTAATCTACGTTGAATATGCTTGGAATGTCAAATCAGTCAACTTGAGTGGTGGGGTTTGTAATCAGTAGAGCAAGTACCGGTACAAAAAAATAAAATAATTAAAGACATATTTAAGTTTAACAACAAAATCAAGTTTTTGATGTTCCTCAGTCATTAACAAACGTGAAAAATGACTTTTCTGTTGCTTCCAGTTTACAGTGCTTCAAGGAAAAAACTATTTAAGCCAGGGTGTCCAAAGTACGGTTCGGGGGCCATTTGTGGCCCTTGGAGTGATTTTGTGTGGCCCACAACTGTTGTTTAACGATGGTATACAGTACAGTAATTTTGGCCCTTAAGCTTAAGAGACTTATGTAAAATTTCAACACATTTCGATTAGGGCTGAACAATTAATTGCATTTGCAATAATATCGCAATATGATAAAATGAGATTTTCTAATCGCGAAGGCTGCAATTTGACTGGTCACGTGACACAAATCTTTATCAACACTTTAAAAAAACACCACAAAGACATTTACGATGGTTGCATGGCTAGAATGACAACAACCAGTGCTTCAACTTCAAGTAAGCAAAGTATCAGCCGACAGGGATCACTGACCGAACTGTTTGAACTTCAAACAGTAATTTTTTATATCTAATTTTTTATATTTATTTATTAACTGTCATGTGAAGTTCAGACAGTAGTTAGGAAGTTCACTTAACATGTTTACTATTATGTTTATGAAACAAGAAAAAATAGAAATGGTGAAAAGGCATAGATTTGTTTGCTTTATTGTAATCTCTGCTTTAAATAAATCAGACATTGTTTATTATAAAACAGATGTATTTATTGCTTCTGTTTGTTGAAAAATACTTGAGAAAATATTAACAAAATAATTGCGTTTTAAATCGCAATTGCAATTTATAGAAAAAAAATTGCAATTACGGTAGATTATTTTCCAAAACCGTTCAGCCCTAATTTCGATAGACCTTTTGGAAATTTAATGATAATTTTTATATATAATTTTTAGGTTTAACTGAAAATGGATTTAAAAAGCAATATTAAGTTTAATACAATCTTTTGGCTATAAATAAATTAAATTTAAAAATAAATTTAAAATAAAGTCCTAAAATATTATTGTTTATGAAGCTTATAATGATGTGGATCTACAAATATTTAGAACACCTCCACCAAAATTAGTCAATGCTGTCCTTTCTCCAAAATATTGTTCACGCTGAGTAAAAAATAAATAAAACACTAAATATATGAACGCTTTTTATTATTTATTTATTTATTTAGCTTTTTTTTTTGTGGCTCGCAACTCCTTTCATCTTCAAGGTTTTGGCCCACATATGAAAATGTTTGGACACCCCTGATTTAAGCAATTACAATAATGGCCTGGAAGCAGATCAGCTGATCCCATATGAGCAGCAGGCTGTGAAAAGAAATAAAACTGTTGGTGTTTTTTTATTTTTATAAACCCATAAAATCCAAGTGTTTCTAATCAATTATTTCTGAGCACGATGTTATTCCAACTACTAGGGTTATTAGAGCTGTGTGCACTGGCCTGGTAGATGAACATTAAACTTGTGTACCGTATTTATAGGCCAAAAACAAACAAACAAACAAATTATCTTCATAAATCTGCCATTAACTTCCCTGATTTCTAAAATAAAACTAGCATCAAAATCAGTCACTAGCAAGCTTTAATCAGTCACTGTTTATTGGACAGAACTGTCAGAAACTCGGTCTATTCCTAGTTCCAGTAATCACAACGTAATATAAAAATGGATTCTCAAGTGACTCACATTTCTGTAAGATTATAGGTACTGCTTGATTTCACATCATTACACATGTTAACTGTATACGAGGACCAGTAATATCTATAATAATATAATCTATTTCAATTTTATTGTACAAACCGGATTCCAAAAAAAGATGGGACACTAAACAAATTGTGAATAAAAACTGAATGCAATGATGTGGAGATGGCAAATGTGAATATTTTATTCATAATAGAACATAGATGACAGATCAAAAGTTTAATCTGAGTAAATGTAACATTTTAAAAAGGAAAAATATGTTGATTCAAAATAAAAATAAAAATAACTCTTTCAAAAGAGTGTCCCTTGTCCGTGAGGTGGAGGTGAACAGCTGAGTTTTGTCCAGAGGAGGTGGCTCTCCTGTGTTGGGACATTTGTCTGGACTTCAATGATGTTGATTTGTGTTCTCTTTATACACCTCTCTCTCTCTCTCTCTCTTCTACTCCTATTGCATTCTTTCCCTTTTAACCCTTCTCCCACTTATCTTCCTTTGCTTTTTTCCTTGTCTTTTCATCCCCGTGTCCATTACATCTTAAACAAACCCAAAACAAATTCTAATAATGTTTTATTTATACATCAAGTGGAGCATTAACTGGCCTAATGCTCTGCTTGTGAAAGTAAGGCCCTGTTTACACGGACACGGTGGGGGGAAACGGAGGTTTGGGGTATGTTAATTAGAGGAAAAGATCTGCGTTGACACGGACGAATTCTAGTGTTTACATGCATCCGCTCGAATCTCCCCCCGCCCTCATGAATCCACTGCAGTTACCATGACGGGCCTCTAGATGGCGCTGTGAATGTTTGAACCTTCACTAATGCGCATGCGTGCTGCCTCGTCTGTTTTCCTCTGGGGCTAAAAGTTCAGCTAACAACAAGTTGTTGTCAACAAGTTAAAGCTGGAATTTGGATAAAAGTCGACAGATTTGACGCTAAGCAGGACCCGCTTCATCTAACAAGCTGCACACCAGATGATGAGTGGACCAGAACCGAGTGACGATGTCTGACTTTACTCCGTGATAATCAGCTGATTTACAGCAGTGCTACAAGGTAATCAATGTTCTTAATAATGTTTGCTTGTGTTTACTTCGATCACACAACCAACTGTGTTTTTATTTTTTTCCTGCGAGGTCGAGAAGTTGTCTTTCCAACAAACAGACCGGTTCTGATGAGACTATCCACCAGGATGAAAACACAGCAGAGTCCAGTTCATAACAGTTCGGTTAACGTGTTTTTAAAAGTGTTCAATTTAATTCTCAGTGCTTGTGACATACAGTTTGTGGTGTTGAATAAATAAATAAAATCAATCTGGTGTCTTCATTTTCAACTTTAATAATATGCAGCATGGTATCGTTTAAATGACTTAACGAGTCCAGATAGCTTCATTTAGCTCAGATAACTTTATATATCTCCCACGCTAACATAAATACTGTTTATTACAATATTGTTAAACTGTTATTATTTAGCAGATAGTATGTTATAGTGCAGCACGACGTGTGTAATATCCGGTTGCCTCGTTCAATAAACAGTGATATTAGAACTGGATCCAGCTGTGTCTCTTCTAACACAGATGCAGCTACATTCAGGTGTAGATTCATTAAATATGAGAATCAAAATATATTCAATCAGTCGTTCAAAAGTGGTGCTGTCCAGTCCACCGCCATTGTTGTTGATAGAAATGCCTGCTGTCAGCGCGTGCGCGCGGGCTTGTGGCTCAAACAAGAGCTCAGCGGGAGATGTTTATGTTATCAACGGGGGGTCAGCAAAAAACCTCCACTCTGATGCCTCATCCTCACCTAAAGCATATTGCGCTTCCAAAAATCTCCAAATGCACTGTACTGGCTGCTTGTCAACAGATGACTGTCCTCATCTAACGCGTCTGCAGTGGGAGGAGGAGCGTGTTGGTCCTCTTCCGCTCCGGTGTTTGTTTATTTCCGGTCTCAGAAAAATGGCAGACGCAATACGAAGAATTGCCTTGTTGTACTTAATCTACAAAGCAGCAACACGCAGACGCCGTGCACAACGACGATTCTGGATTCACCCCACATGAGAGGCGTCATGAATTCAGTGAATTTCACCATCTGATGATCCAAGAGCTGCGCGCAGACGAGGAGCGCTTTCAGCTGTACTTCCGTGTCACCCGCGCCCAGTTTGACGACCTGCTGTAAGTTTCTCCTTCATGTTTACCGCGGGATTTTTTTCATCTGTTAAACGTTTCGCACGGTGCCCACCTAATTCCGTCCCGTCGTCGTGGCGTGATCACATGGCAGAGTCTCTCCTGATTGGTCCTGATTGTTTGCTGCTGAGCAGCGAGCTGAATCTAGCTGTGGAAGCACGGAATGGCGTGCTTCCACAGCAAGGCATCCGAGCAGCACAGTCGCTGCTCGGATGCGATGCTGGAGTAGAAAACAGCTGCTGCTCACTTTCGCGCTGCTTGCATGCTGTGGATGCGCCGCGACACGACCCGCTGCTCCAAGATTCGCGTCCCCATAGACTTCAATGTAAAATGGCTGTTTCGGCTGCGCGAGATGCGTGCGGTGGGGAAGTAGCATGAGAGGTGGATTCAGAAACCATCAGATTCAAAGAGGGGGGCCACTGGTGTCGTGTAACGATCGGCAGAACCACAGAGAGAAAGCTGCGGTTTCACTCAAAATACGTGCCGTGTAAACGCCCCCTAAATCTGTTAGGCATCACCTCGACACTCAGACAATAATTCTGAGTGCCACAATGCCGAACGGGACAAGGGAATTATTATTTTTTTTTAATCAGTAAACAAGTTCTCAGCTTCATTTTGCAGAGAAAAACTTTTAAAGGGGACCACATATAGGTCTTTAAAATTTTTATGTTATAACTGTGTGCTATCTTGACAATATTAATTCATTTTAATACACAAAATAATTCTTAGATAATCAATTATACCCTTTTTAATTCTGCCATTTTTAACTTTCGTTTTGAACGACCGGTTTCTGATAGAAGTTCTGAAGTCCACGCCCTTCAAAGATCTGTTTACGCCCTCTGTAACAGCCAGTATCTGTAATGTGTTGTTGTTTTAAAATTAGCTCTTTTTTTATTACTCATTTGACTTACTGTTAGTGCTAGCTTAAGATAACTTACCGAAACCCGTCTGAGCGCGCCGCAATTTGCTGCTCCTTTTAGCATTAGACCACCCGAATCCGATGCTAATGTTAGCTTGTTCCTCTTCCGGTGTTCGCCAGCTCCGCTCGTTGCACGCGGCGATTTTGGGAGTTATCGCTGTTCCAGTCAAGACAACACAAAGTTCACCAAGTGTCTCCCGTAAATTAATCCGTATGGAGAAGGTCCTCGCTGCTGCGAGGCTGCAGCGAGGCTGTACAGTTGAAGCTCCGCTCCATCCGCCAGAAGAGGGTCCCGTTGCCGCCGGTCCCTACGCCGGCGGTCTGCTCGTTTTATTTCTGCCGGCTGCGCGTTGGGAGCGATCGCAAATACACTAAAAATTGAACTAAAACATAAAAATAACAATTATACTTTATTTATAAAGCCATTTAAAAAAACACAGCTGCAACAAAGTGCTGTACACATGAAATTAAGAACATATAAACAAAAGATGAGATGAAATCATGAAAAACAACAGTCATGTGTTTAATACAGAAGTGGGTTGAGCCTAACCAGGGGTTGCTAGGTGAGGGGCTGGACTCAGGTTGTGGTGGGTTGTGGCAGATTGGCTGCGGTTTGTGACGTCACAAACCGCAGGAAGTGAGGAACCAACCGTTTTTATCACAGACAAATAAATCTACTTAGAGTAAATAAACCACTGGGTGCATTTCTTTGGCCTTAGGACTGTTTTTTATGAAGTACATACCCAAAGTTGAGTAAAAAAAACTTTAAAAAGTGAATTTTGCATGTGTGGTCCCCTTTAAGACGAAGGCACGAGATTCAACCGTGAATTTTGGAGCTTCGACAAGATGGAGCTTTTTCCCCGAGGTTGGCCTGTTAGCTTAGCTGATTTTAATGATCCAAAAAGGTGATTTTGGATCATTAAAATGGATTTTAAAGAGAAAAGAGAAAGGGAGGGGTCAGTGAAGAACACTGGAGTTGAGTCTTTTGTCATCCAGTGTCCAGTAGAAAGACAGAGACACAAAGAAACAATGAAGCCGATAAATGAACATGAGGTTGATAATTTTCATTTATTGTGCGATTAATTTATTTATTGTTTATCGCGACAGGCCTAATCAGATATCTCAGCTGGTGACAGAGAATGGACAAGTAGGAAGTATCACTCTACAGAGACAGCCACCTGTTACCTTCTGGAAAATCTAAAACATTTCTGACGTAGGTCGCGGCTATACCGCTAACGGAGCGCTGCACACACATTTAACGGCATGAGACTGAACAAGCGGACATCCTGTGCCATAAACATGCACAGAACTTTATTTACAAACACTTAGATAACACATTATACCACACATTCATCCATAAACACACAAAACCAGTACAGCATGTACTGTACAGGTAAAGTACTGTACAGTAATGTTTTTTTCAGCACAGACAAAGCATACAAAATACAAATCTCTTCCTGAACAGTTCTCAGCCATAATCTGCAAATGAGTTCAACCATGAAAACTTCTCTTTGAGCAGTAGCTGTTAACATCAAAATGCAGCAAATCATAAGGAACTCCCATGCATCTACCCATCCATGCATCCAGCAGCAGCAAAAACATGTCAACCATGAAACATGAACACTTCTCTTAGTGCAGCAGGTGTTAACATCAAAATACAGCAAATCAGCCGGAACTCCCATCCATCCATCCATCCATCCATCCATCCATCCATCCATCCATCCAGCAGCAGCAGCTTATTAACATGAATCAGCACCAAATCAGCCAAAAATCACATGCATCAGAAACATGTTGCAACCATCATGTTTTTGAAACCAGTGCAGTCCATGTGGTGTTGGTGTTGGTGTGCAGTCCATGTGCATGAAAAAGTCCATGAACTCTAAAAAAGCTAGAAGCAGCAGAAAAAGGAAACAAGGAAACAAAATGTCCTTACTTTGACTGAAGTGTAGGTAGACACTGATGTTTTTCTCAAGTTCAAACCTGGATCAGATGGAACTGCTTAGCCAGTGCTCAACCATGAATGATGGGAGCATTTTAGGCCAGGTGTGGGCTCAGCGGTGTGGTCCTGATGTGAACAGTTCTGTCCATCAGAACGTTTGCTTTTCTCTCTCTCGCCGAAACTCAACAACGTGGTCAAGATGGCGCGTCCCTTTAAATAGTACGGCAGTGTCGCCCCACCCCTACTCCAGGGTCACGCGCACTGTCATGCACTAACACTCAAGGCACTGTACCCCTCCCCCACCTTGCCGCTTGCCGTAATGACGCACTTTTTTTGCCGTATCTCGATTACATACTTCTAATGTACCTCTGTCGTAAGTCCGTTTTTTGGCCGTATGTCGACGGCATTCTTTCAAAGAGGTAAATCGTAAGTCCGCGTTGCCGTAGGTCGCAGGTGTCGTAGCTCGAGGGTTACCTGTAGTTTTCGAGAAGACAGTTTTACTAGACTGGAGTTGAACAGGGGATGGAAGTAAACCTAAATGTTAATGGAGCAAGATATTCAAGTGGGAAGGAGTTACCCCAAAATTACACCACACGCGTTGCGGCTCCGCCCCGCTCCGGTCCGACCTCCGCAGCAAATACGCACCCATTATAATCAATGACAGAATTTACACTGGCTCCGCACGGCGGCGGCGAGCTGCGGAGAGCGGACGGCAGTCCGTCAAAATTAGAAATTTTTCTATTTCTGCCGGACGCCGGAGCTGTGCCGGAGTCAACTTTTGAAGATTACGTCGCACCAACAGGAAAAGGAACGAGCACAACTTCCGTATTTACAAAATAAAATCACCACGGGCGGACTAATCCTAGCTCTATACGGATTTATTTGTACAAAAATGCTGTCAAACTATCATTTATGACTATTCTATGACTAAACTATTATATTTATGACTATGACTACGCCTACAAACGCAATACAAGAAATAAATAAATAAAAAAGTATTTTATTCTGAAATGTAAACATCACTTCCTGTTGCTCAAACCATGTAGCTCATTTACGAGAGAAGATCAAGGCAGCAGTCTCTCTACAGTTGTTCTCCTTCTTCCACCGAATGAATTGTTTTGTTCTGACTTACTTATTTATCACTTGATTTATCGCGCGATCTCGCACGTGTCTCGGAGCGGCGCATCCAGGCGGACCTGAGCGGAGCGGAGGCAGTGGGAATTGGACTCGTTCAGCTGCGACCTGCGGACCGGAGCGGGGCGGAGCCGCGTGTGGTGTAATTTTGGGGTTACACTGCGGCGAAGAACAGAGGGAGGTTGTTTACCGTATTTATCTTTTCTTGTCCAAGGCAGCGCAGAGTGCCTTAGACACCCCACCCCGCCCCCAACCCCAATTTTCGTTTGTAACCTTCGTTATGCAGAGGCAGCCACACACCAAAATGGAAGTCAGCCTATTGCTTGTTTTTAAGTTATCTAGCTCACAAGGTTTACATATATACCGGTACATATGGAGGCAGCCATCTTGGATTTTGACAAGGCAACACAATTTTCAAAAGGAAACTTTCTGCAGCTGCACACGAAAATGGAAGTCAATACCTGCTTATTATCATGTTATTATGGTCACAGGATAAACCGGATGGAGGATATGTCTAAAGGCCGAGATACACTTGAGCGTCCTCAGGTATGCCACTCTACGCACGCATTTTGTGCGCATGTGTTTTGCTGCTATACTTCAGAAACTATCAGCTTTCAAACGCTCGCGTTCTCCTTGTTGTAATATGAGCAGCTGCGCACGGAGGGGACTCAACTGAGCTCGCTGATTGGTCACTTGCTGACACGCCTACTGAAATGATTGACAGCTTTCAGTCAGCTCATGTAGCTCGCTGAAGACCGCGGCGGTGTTCTGATGCGGTGTTTCTACTATATATGTTATAAAAAGTTCTCTCAGAAATAAAAATAATAACAGGGAGTGCTTTTCCTGCAGCACACAGCCCACCAGGGATATTTAAAACATCGCGCACCCAGGTAGGACCTGAATTCATTCATTTCATTCATGGAGTGAACGGAGGAAGAAGTGATTACTTGACTTTAGGCAAAAAAACAAAAGAAAAGGCCCGATCAGCGATAAAGAAGGGGAATTTATTTCATTTGTGTAACATACAAAACAGTCCGGCGCCGGGGAAGTTTATGGTCAGACACCGCGCATCGCGCACGCGGACGTAAAAAAAAAGCTTTGCGCGTATGTGCCCTGTGGGGCTACGCGGGGCTACGCTTTTGCCTTGGCGTACGTACGTTGCGTATAGGCGTATCGTGAGGACGCTCAAGTGTATCTCGGCCTTCAGACCCTTGTTCACTCTGCGACTGGGGGTGTGGGTGACGGTTTAATCCACCACAAAACCTTTAGGTTTGTGTTTAGCAATAATACCTTTAATTTTCTGTTTTAGACAATGATTAAATTTTTGGTAAATTCCAGACTCGTAGCAAAAATGATGTACACACATGTTGAAGAATCAGCAGAAAAATGCTGAAACTGCATTTACACACATGACCTTTGACCTTTTAGAGTGAGGCGTTTGTGAGGGAGCGGGGAAGAAAAAAAAACTTCTGAGTGTGTGTGGGTGTGTGTACCTGGTAAAAACCTGGTAATATCTGTTGTCACTGATGCCGTCCTCAAATGGGACGTTCACAGCGTACCAGCGGCCTTTCCCCAGCCCTGTGTCACAGAGGTCACCTGTGCCTAAACACACACACACACACACTTTTCAGTACTGTCTTCGGAGAAAACATCATGTCTGAAATATGTGGAGGAACGGACCAGGAAAGAAACCAGGAGAAAACTTGTGCAGAGACACCGTCATAACTTTGGATGTGAAGCTGAAGGCCTCTTCAACACCTGCAGAGAGAGGACAGGTAAGGCTTCTGGTTTTTTTAACCTGTAATGTTTCCGAGGTCAGGAAAGATAAGACACATGCAAATACAGTCCAGGTTAAAAATAATAAAGATCTGCTGTTTGTATGCAGCTAGACTCCCTCCTCCGGTATGAAACAAACCGTCTCCATGATGCAGGTCGACGTCTACATACAGCACTCGCTCATATTTCTCTCTCAGCTTCAGGATTCCCAGAACAACATCGTTCACATAACAGAAACCTGAGGCTTCGTCCCTAAAAAAACAAACAAAACACAAACAAATAGATGCTATTTATTACAATAAAGTTCAGATTTTATTGCTATGATGAAAACAGCTACCGGTAGGTCTTCAGTCAAAAAGACTTGGGCCAGTTGTCATAAACTTAAATCACACAACTTAGCTTCTTACAGAGACACACGATATTCTCACTGTATCTTCTAGGTACAATGATAGTAAAACTTTTTCTGGTTCTGACCAAACAGTAAAATCCTATAAAACATGCAGATTTACCCCAAAGCCATCTCAAAGTGATCTGTTAGCAATAAAAATGTGTGTTCTGAGTGACACCCAGCTTCTTCCACATCTCATTTACAGCAAAGAGTCAGTCGTTTTTTTTTTTTTTTTTTTTTGCTAAAGTCAAATAGCAGTGACACTAGGCCTGTCACGATAACAAACTTTGCTGGGCAATTAAATGTCTCAGAAATTATTGCGATAAACAATATTGTTTGAAATTTGACAATAATTAGTAATTGTCAAATTTAAGAAGAAATGTTGGTTAATTTGTTTTGTGTGTAGTACCTTTTTTTGACCACTAGATGGCAGTACAAGACTGTTTGAACTGAAGGATGGATAGTGAGGAAGCGAGCAGCGTGTCTCTTTGAGAAAAATGGGAGGGAGGCCCCTTGACGTGACATGGGCTGTCTCTCTTCGGTTCTCAAAATGGCGGACGCTCGGTGTGGTTTGAGCTCTTTACCATATAATTTTTCACACAAAGCTTTTAATTAATAAAAAAAAAATCAGTAAACAAGTTCTCAGCCTCTTTTTGCAGAGAAAAACTAAGGCACAGGTTTCAACCGTGAATTTTGGAGCTTTGACAAGACGGAGGTTTTTTTGTTGTTGTTGTTGTTGTTAATCAGGTGTAGAGATCCATCCAGTTAGTACTTTCTGAGAGTTTCATTAAAATCAGTCCAGAAAAGATAGATCCTATCCAGACGTCATCAACGTGCACTGCAGCATGGCAGCACTGATGAGAGCTCCACTTCAACTTGCCCTTGTTTTGTTCATTGTTGTCTTTGTTCTGACTTTTTGCACCTGCACTGCACTTCCACCCTACGGGTGTGACCATGATGCACTATTGGAGTTGTGGTCGTCACTGAGTGGGGACTTTGGGTCGACTTTTGGGGACTCCACAGCAGACATTTTCCCCTGGGTCCTTCGTTTTTCTTGGAGCCGTAAGAGGAAAACACAGAGAGGAAAGTGAGACCGTGTTTTGTGCAGGACCTGCTAGAGATGCAGCAAATACTCCTCTCCCCTAGGTCCTGCTTTCAGGCGTTCGGTCTCTGAGGAATAGAATGGATGACCTGCGCACACTGATTTATTGCGAACGGGGTATGAGGAGAATCATGGAGGGAGTCGTCCATGTCCATGTGCTGTGGCTCCGGATGACTGCTCTGTCTACCGGCTCGACTGAACTGAGTCACATGTGTGACACATATTGTGTTTACTGCTGCTGTGCTATGTGGCTGCATCGTGTGTGTTGCTGCCTTGCCATTGTGGTTCAGTTCATCTCAATACCATACCACTTTATTTACAGAGCACTTAAAACAGAAACAAGGCCAACCAAAGTGCTTTACAGCAGAACAAACAAGCAAAGCCACAGCAAAAAATAAAATAAAGTAAAATAAAAATATAGATACGAATGGAAGAAGATAACTTTGTCTTTGAACGGTTTTAGTCCCTGTTATCTGTCTGAACTGCTTCAACTTTATGTGCCATCACGTGCTCTCAGATCCGCTGACCAGATGCTTTTAGCAGTCCCAAAAACCTTTTATAAGACCAGAGGAGACAGAGCATTTTCAGCTCTGGCTCCTAAATTGTGGAACGAGCTGCCACTGAAGGTCAGGCAGGCCCCATCAATATCTGTTTTTAAAACTCGTTTAAAAACACATATGTTTTCATTGGCTTTTAAACCAGAATGAGTTCACATCTCTGTTTTAGTGTTGTATTATTTTACTTGTGATGTACCGATATTTATATGATTGAGATTGATTGTTTTTATTGTTTTGTGCTTGTTTTTATTCTTGTACAGCACTTCGGACGGCTGCTGCTGTATTTTTAAGTGCTTTATAAATAAACTGGTATGGTATGGTATGGTATGGTATAACTAAATGGCTAACATTGTAGAATACAGACAGGTTAAGAACAAATCACACTATACCAAAAGCCAGGGAATAAAGTTTTTTTTAAGCGAGACTTAAAAACTGTGAGTGAGGGAGCCTGCCTGACATGTAGTGTTAAGTCATTCCACAGTTTTGGACCTGCAACAGAGAAAGCCCTGTCACCTCTATAAGACGGGTTCCTGGAACCAATAGAAGCATCTGATCTGCTGACCTCAGAGAACGCTGTGGGACATATGGCTGCAGCAGATCAGCAAGATAAGAGGGGGCAGAACTGTTCAGAGATTTAAAAACATAAAGAATGATTTTGAACTGAATTCGAAAGTGAACCAGGAGCCAGTGCAGGGAGGCCAAAACTGGAGTAATGTGCTCTCTTTTGCCTGTACCAGCTAAAAATCGGGCTGCAGCATTTTGGACCAGTTGTAGTCGTGCAATGGAGGTCTGACTGATTCCAAACAGAAGTGCATTGCAATAATCGAGCCTGGATTTTATGAACGCATTTACTGTCACAAGGTAACTTTTGGACAGTATGGGCTTCAGTTTAGACAGTCGCCTCAGCTGAAAAAAACAACAACAACTGGCTTTAACAATCATGTTTACATGACCGTTAAGTTTAATGGAAGGGTCCATTATCACTCCCAGAATAATGAGTACCGGTACTTGTTTCTCTAACAGGGCTAGAAAGGAGAGGTCAATACTGTGGTTCTTGATCGTGCCATTAGGAGGAAACAACATGACTTCAGTCTTCTTTTTATTAAAGCTTAAGAAATTGAAAGACATCTAGTCCCTGATGTCGGCCAGCCAGTCAAGAAGAGGTTGAATGGAACGTGCACCACTGTGTTCAGACGGAAGTAAATTTGACAGTCATCGGCGTAGAAATGAAAGAGTATGTTATGTTTATGGAAAATAGCACCTAGTGGCAGCAGGTACAAAGAAAAGAGAAGAGGACCGAGGATGGACCCCTGCGGTACCCACCACAGAAGAGTTGCCGATGACGAACTAAAATCCTTAATGTTGACACAAAAGGTGTCAATGTTGCTATCTGCCTGTGCAGTGGCCTGTCACACAACCTGTGCGGTGTATGTTGTGTGCAATATGTATTTAAGCAGTGTTTCTGCCTGTGAGGTACTTGTTTGTACTGCTTCATCCTGCTTGCACCATTGTATTCTACCATGTTGTTTACTACTGTATATTTCTTTTGGACCTTGTAGATGTATTTCTTTTTCACTTTTTGGTGCTTTGTTTTGTACTTCTGTTGCACTTTTTTGGCATTCTTTGTTTTTAGCAAGTTGAGACAGTTCTTCACATCCTGAGCATTTCATTGCATTGTTGACCTGCATTTGACAAATAAAGAATAAACTAAACTGGATCTAAATGAGATTCTTTACAAAAAGCTGACCGGTATCAGCGACACACAAGGCAGTGTGTTGCTTCTACATGTAGCCTACTGGTAGAAACACTGCAGCACGACATCACCTGGCCTCCTCGGCTGAGAGCAGCACAAACACATCACACCAACTGAGCTTTGATTTGATGACTGTGAGATTTTAAATCTGGCTCACGTTTGCAGGAAAAACACTTGTGAACGTCACATTTTGTAGCACGCTCAACCTCAAATGTGGAAAGGTTATACGTAAATGCTAACAAACACTTGAAGGAACCATTTCCCATTACACTAAAATAAACTGATTGAGGTAATCACATGTTTTTAATCTACTTTACAGCAATCTGTCATTTCTTCAGCAGACACTAAAAAAACTGAAATCAACCGTTCTTTCATCAGACTGAAATGCTTTAACAACTGGAGAAATTGCATTTCCTGCGAAATTGCAGTGTGAATGCTTATTGCTGAAGATCTTGCTAAAAACAGCTGTAATTAACTAAAAAAAACTGCTGAAAGTCTAAGTTATCAGAAGAAAGAAGAAAGAACACATATTTGCTGAATTAGATTTAAATATGCAGAAATGAGAACAATTTTTTTTAGAAAATTAGCTGAAAAAGCTGAATTTAGCCCAAAAATATTTGCTGGAAAAAAAAAAAGCTAAAAAATGGCTGAAAGAAGCTTAAACTACCAGAAGGAAGTGAAAGGAGCTGAAATGAGCTAAAAAAATGTTGAATTAGCTGAAAACCCTAAATCTATCACAAAAAAGCTGAAAATAGCTGAAAGGAGCATAACAAGCCGAAATTAGCAGAATGAAGTAATTAGGCTGAAAGTAGCAGAAATTGCGATAATTTTTATTTATTTATCTGAAAACAGCTGAAATTAGCTTAAAATACTAAAAGGGTAGCTGAAAAGGTAGAAAAGTTTTAAATTTGAAGAAAGCAGAAAGAACGTTTGCTGAAAGAAGCAGAAATGAGCACAAAAAGTTGAAAAGTAGCTAAAAAGCAAAATAATGGTTAAATTACAAGAAAGAAGTGGAGAGCATATTTTTGCTGAATTAGGCTGAAAAATATTTAAATGAGTGCAAAAAAAATGGAATTGGCCAAAAAAGCTAAAATTAGCATTACTGTTAAGTACGGTAGTAGCTGAAATAGCAGAAAATGCTGAAACTTACAGAAATACGCTGAAAAGAGCATAACAAGCTGAAATTTGAAGAAAGAAGTTAGATGAAGCTCAAAAAAATGTTGTAGGTAGCATAAAGAATATGAAAGGAGCACAAAATACCCCCTGCAACAACAAAAAAATTATAATATATATATATAACAGCTGAAAGTAGCTGAAAAAAGTTTAAATTTGCACAAGGGAGCTGAAGCAGAACAAAATGTGAAAGGAGCAGTAAAAAGTTGTAAACTCATCTAAAGAGGTGAAAGATGTCAAATGAACTCAATTCATTTTCTATGAGAAAAAAATGGCAGAAAAGGCTAAATATTTCAAAAAGCTAAAGTTGCACCAATACCAAAAGTCACAGCACCCTTCTCCTGAACGAGCTGAACGTTTTGATTTATGATTTGTAGAAATAGCACAAAAACTGTGGAATGAGAAAGATGCAGAAAAACGTACTGAATAAAAACGGATCACAACAGAGTGAATGCTTCATAAACGTTCACACTATAATAATGCAGACAAGAAAAAAATGCAGCTAATGCTCATGTTTATGTATAAAACTCTTACTTTTTAGCATGGTGCCACCCTCCTGCCCAGTTTATGGCCACTTCACACTTCTGGTCCAGCAGACACTCAGCTGCTGTCACTGTAGCGCCCCCTACTGCTGCTGCGTAGTCAAAGATCCCCTCCACCACCGGGCAGTCGTAACCTGGAGGAAAAGGGAGGCAAACAGCCGAATCAATTAAATGTACTAATGTTCCTTTCACCTCGTTAGAGCCAAGCAGCTTTAATCACTGTGTACAAAAGCAATAAAACAAACAAAGGACTGTAAAATTAAAAAATGTGTTAAACCCTTATGGATGTTTTGAACAACGTTTTTGGTTTATTTTCTGTTGAAAGGACACGCCATAGAAGAAATGTGACAAAGAAAGATAAAAAGAGACAAGTAGAGACAAGTAATGAAAAGGAAAAAAGCCTAAACGAATATTAAGCGTTGACAAATTAAAATAAAAGAGAGAAAAGATTAATTACAGTGAGACTGGAGAGAGACAACAGCAAACAGAAAAGTTTTCAGTCAGGGATCAATTTTCAATCATCTCAATTTTTCATTAAAATAAATGCATTTTTACCTGAAGACAAATGAAAAAAGAAGAATAAAATGTTTTTTTAAAGTGCGACACTGCTGCCCTCAGGCCTTCTTCAAGCATTTTCATCATCGGTGCATCAGAGATAAACATTAAAGTGCAACAAACCGTGTCTTTGCTGAATACCAAGGAACACAAACCATTTCACAGTCCACCGCCCCTCAGCTGGTCAGAGAATAAAAAGTTTAGCTTTTCTGTTTACGATCAATCAGTCTGACGCATTTTTCAGGGTGTTCAAGAAATAAAACAAGACGAAGCAAAACAAAGTTAAACTAGAGAAATAGCATTTCCTGCGAAAATGCCGTGTGAATGCTTACTGCTGAAGAACTTGCTGAAAAACAGCTGAAATTAGCTACAAACATGCTGAAATGTAGCTGAAATGAATGAACAAGCCTAAATTAGCAGAAGAAAGCAGAAAGAACAAATATTTGCTGAATTAGGTTTACAGTAGAAATTAGCACAAACTTAGGAAATCAGATAAAAATTCAAATAATTGGCAAAAAGCATCTAAAAAGGAGCCGAAAAGGCAAAGAAGCTTAACCTACAAGGAGGAAGTGGAAAGAGCTGAAATGAGATTAAAAAAAAAATTTAATGGAATTGCCTGCAAAACCTAAGATTAGCATAAAAGCAGCTAAATAGTAGCTGAAATAGCAGAAAAATCTGAAACTAGCTGAAAAAAGGTGAAAGGAGCATAACAAGCTAGCCTGGCCCTCGCCTTCCTGCACAGCTCCGCTCAATTCTCATTTCCCTTCACTGCACAGTCTGGGACTTGTCCCATAGACAAGGATATCTCCGGTAGTTTTGACCGGACCAATCAGAGAACAGAAGGCGGAGTTTTGAACGACGTCGACTGACGTCGTCATTCAAAATGGCTGCCGCCACGAAGGAATTTTCAATAAAACAAGGTAAAAAACTATTATTTCTCTGCTGAGAAAAAATATATTTCATAGCTGACGTTATATCAGAAGTGTTCCTGAGCAATCAGAGAGCAGAAGGCGGAGTTTTGAACGATGTCGACTGACGTCGTCATTCAAAATGGCTGCCGCCACGAACGAATTTTCATCAAAACAAGGTAAAAAACTATTATTTCTCTGCTGAGAAAAAATATATTTCATAGCTGACGTTATATCAGAAGTGTTCCTGAGCAATCAGAGAGCAGAAGGCGGAGTTTTGAACGATGTCGACTGACGTCGTCATTCAAAATGGCTGCCGCCACGAACGAATTTTCATCAAAACAAGGTAAAAAACTATTATTTCTCTGCTGAGAAAAAATATATTTCATAGCTGACGTTATATCAGAAGTGTTCCTGAGCTTAACAGTTCCTAAATCAATTCACGAAATGGTCAAATCTGCGGGATATTAAATAGTTTCGGTTTGATATTTTCCAAACAGCCTCGGGTGCGCTACGAAAATAAATGATAAAAAATCGAATTTTATCTCAAATGTTTCATCTAGGCCAACAGTCAGTAAATTAAAGACATATAATTACACACTGGTGGCAGAAAAAATATCCACCGAGTGGTTTCTGAGCAATTTATCTGATAGCCTGGACCTCGTCAGGCTAAACTAACAAAACTCTGCCTCCTGTTCTCTGATTGGTCCATTCAAAAATCTCCAGGAGAAATCGTTGTCTATGGCAGAGATGCCAGACCCTAGTCCAAAGCGAAGTGAAGGACAAGGGTCTGGTTTAAACCAGGCTAATAACAAGCTGAAATTAGCAGAAATAAGTTAATTAGGCTGAAAGTAAGGAAATGCCAAGAAAAACTTGAATTTATCTGAAAACAGATGAAAACAGCAAAAAAAATTCTAAAAAGGTAGCTGAAAAGGTAGAACAAGCATTAGTAGAAGAAAGCAGAAAGAACATGTTTGCCTAATTAGGCTGAAAGAAGCAAAAATGCGCACAAAGAAGTAGAAACTATCTGAAAAAGCTGAAATTAGCATAAAAACGGCTGAAAAGCAGCTAAAAAGGCAGAAAAAAGAAGAAATTACAAGAAGGGGAGAGAGCACATTTTAGCTGAATTAGGCTGAAAAAGTTAAACTTTTTTCAGCCTAATTCAGCTAAAACGTGTGCAAAAAATGTGAAAGCAGCTAAAAAGGCAGAAAAAAGAAGAAATTACAAGAAGGGGAGAGAGCACATTTTAGCTGAATTAGGCTGAAAAAGTTAAACTTTTTTCAGCCTAATTCAGCTAAAACGTGTGCAAAAAATGTGGAATTAGCGGATAAAGCTAAAATTAGCATTAAACAGCTAAATAATAAGTGAAACAACTAAAACTAGCAGAAATCAGCTGAAAGGAGCATAACAAGCTGAAATTAGTGGAAAGAAGTTAGAAGAAGCACAAAAATGTTGTAGTTAGCAGAAAGAATCTGAAAGGAGCACAAAACAGCTGAAAAAACAGCTGAAATTAGCGGAAAGCAGCCAAAAAAAGTTTAAATTTGCACAAGGACACTGAAAGAAGCTGAAGCAGAACAAAATGAGAAAGGAGC